>JAMPIV010016625.1:2500-262103 GCA_024509875.1 Oreohelix idahoensis | reverse complement strand
ATTCAAACTACAAATAATTGAACCATCCACTTCAGCTTATTCTTCGTCGGTAGTTATTGTTCGAAAGAAAGACAATAACATACGTCTTTGCGTTGATTATCGCAAATTAAATCAAGTTACGAAGTTCGATGCTGAACCTATGCCGTTATTAGATGATCTACTTATTAGACTTTCTAAAGCTAAATTCTTTACTAAACTAGACTTGTCGAAAGGTTATTGGCAAGTCCCATTGACGGAACACGCCAAACCTCTCACTGCTTTTTCGACACCTAGGGTCTGTTTCAATGGAATTTTATGCCTTTCGGGCTTATGAACGCCCCAGCGACTTTCGTGCGCATGATGCGACGAATTCTATCAGATCGTGCAGATGTCATTGCATATTTAGACGACATCTGTCTTTTCAGCGATACTTGGGAAGAACACTATGTGGGTCTAAAGGAATTGCTATCTACTCTACGTGAGCATAGATTGACTGCTAAACCCTCTAAAGCTTTTGTTGGGTTTAGTGAAATTTCCTTCCTAGGTCATCGAGTTGGTCATGGTCTGTTGAAGACAGAGGACCAAAACATTTCAAAGATATTAAATATCTCGGTTCCGAAGACAAAAAAGCAAGTGCGTAGTCTCTTGGGATTGATACAATTCTATGGAAGATTCATTGAGAATCTGTCCTCCATTATGGCACCACTTTCAACGTTATTGAAAAAAGGTTCTCCTAATATGGTGCGTTTGTCCCAAGAATGCCAATCTTCATTGGATCAGGTTAAGAATTTGTTCTCATCTCATCCTATCTTAAGACTACCGACGATTGATAAGACTTTTGTCCTTCGTAGTGATGCCTCTTACACTGGGATTGGAGCCGCACTAATGCAGGAATATTCAGGAACTCTGCATCCTGTAATGTATATTTCTAGGAAGCTGAATGCGGCAGAAAGGAATTACTCGGTTTTGGACCGTGAATTGTTGGCTATGGTTTGGTCCATTCTTAAGCTACAAAGGTTCCTTCTGGGCGCGCATTTCTTTATGGAAACCGACCAAAAAGCTCTTACGGCTATGCAAAGTAAGGATTTGAAGAGCTCGAGATCTACTCGTTATGCTATTGCTCTTCAGCCTTTCCATTTCACGGTGCGAGCTATCCGTGGTTCGGATAATGTGATGGCGGACATATTGTCTAGATGCCCACATGATTCCAGTTAAATCTTGTGTCCTAGTTTTTCCTGATATATTTTCAGACTTAGGTCTGTCCTTAATATCATAATATGTTGTAATACAAATGTATTTGGATGATGTTTAGATAATTTAACAAATTTCATTTTGTCCATCCATCAGTGATATGTTGCTAAAATAGCATTGACATTTGTATATTGCTATGATTATATTATTTAGTAATGTTTGATATATGATTGGTATTGCCAGCAACTTAGGTTTCTTGAATGGTATCCCTTAGTTTGTTTGGCTTAAAGGAAATATTTTCTCCTATGTTGGGAGATGATTTGTACCCTCTTCTATTGTACCTGATATTAGGTTCATTGTTTGCATGAGCACAGAAGTGATACTGGTGCTATCTTGCTCATGAACATATTAAAAAAAAAAATTGCATTTTTTTTTTACAGGGGGGTGGTAGTAATGTTGCTGTCATTTTCGACGGAGTCATCTGTCAAGTTATTTGCTTATGTTTGTATCATAAGTATAATTGTGTCTTTACCTGCGATGTCAGGTTGATTAGGGGTTGTCTTCCCTTGTTTATTCATTCATTGTGTTTGACCTTTAGGGTCAGAGGTTGACAGTTCGGCGTAGGCCTAGGGGAAGGTTTTTTAAGCGGGAGTGAGATATACTTCCGGGAAGCCGGGAGGTCCTGTTTTTTCTGAAGGGACCAAGAGTCCATTGTTTTTCGGGGAGAATCTTCGAAGTAACTGCTATGGCAGTTTTCCCCAGTGAATCTCTGTGCGTCGGGATGACGACAGAATTCCTTGTTTAGTTCTGAGGATTCATTTTCCAGGTAATACCGACCTTTATGCATTATTACGCTTTTCGGTGGCAGAACATGTAAAGGATTACCTAGGGTGAACAGCAGCTCACTGATCCGCCATTTCAGAACTTATATATTTGTGCTCGAGGTAGCCATCCAAGACTGTTAGTCTTATATTGTCCAGAAATCCAGTGACGAAGATATATTGTGGGAGCCGCAGATTGGCGGAACTTCTATCTACAATAAGTATTACTGCAGGGTTGATGATAACCTATTTAACAGAAGTACACGGCCGACGTCAGGACGAGGCCTGTGCTTCCGGCTATTATACTACAGCCTGATATGTGCAATTGGCGGGGAGTGCCAAGTTGCACCTATGTGTCCAAGTGACTAAGGCATCTGACGCGTTTAGTCAGAGACGCCAAGGGCGACGCTACGAACTGTCATTATTGAAGAACTTTGCTATTGACCATGCACGTCTATTCTGATGTTTACCTTCTTGAATGCCAAATGTATACCTATCGATGTCAGGTCAGCATGACCTTGTTACACTGACTGTTCCTGTTGATACTATGTGTGTTCCCGTCAATAAATGTCTTGAAACATGCCTGCAGTGTCAAAGCATCCTTGATTACTGCATGTGAGAGTATGGGTTGCAGGATCTACATCTATACGAGCCTAAACACATTCGCGTCTTCATTCGCACCCACACTCAATTCATCATACGCTCGCACTACACATCTAACAACATGTATACTGTCTTGGGCCAGTGATCACCTCAACAAGAAAAAAAAGACAGTTACAATAGGCCACCATTTTTAATGATATAAATCTATGTATTATTTTAACAATCACATAACTTTACAACCATTCACAAGATCACTAGAGTCAACATTTTATCATTTCAATCAATCAATACCCTTTAGCTCCCCAAGGTGCATAGGCCTTCAACAAACACATGCCAAGTGTTCCTGTCACATGACATCAGCTCAAGTTCTTTCCATGTTTTCCTCATCATTTTCACCTCTGTTTCCAGTTCTCTTCTCCATGTGTTTTTTGGTCTACCTCTGCCTCTCTTTCCCTGGGGGTTCCAGAACAAGGACTGCCTTGTAATGCTATCAGCAGGTTTCCTCAATGCGTGTCCTATCCATCGCCAGCGTCTTCTTCTCAACTCTTGTTCCACTGGCACTTGTCTGGTTCTTGTCATCAATTCCACATTTGTGACTTTGTCATACCATTTCAGTCGTTCTATTCTACGCCAGCACCCGTTTATAAACGTCATTTGCTTTTTGGTTGTTGTTTTTGTTGTTCTCCGTGTCTCAGAGCCATACAATAGGACTGACTTGACATTTGAGTTGAAGATTCTTATTTTCGTGTTGGACTTGATTTCTCTTGTTCTCCATATGTTTCCCAATGCAATGAAAGCTCCTCTTGCTTTTTGTATTATTATTTTGATATCATTGTCTGTCCCTCCAACTTTGTCTATATTACTGCCAAGATATATGTACAATTCTTCATCTTTCAGTGGTGTTTCTTCAAGTTCAACCTTGTTATCATTTCTTGCATTTATTCTCATAATCTACATTTACAAATGCTTTAAAAGTCCAGTGGATTTCTACAATCAAATAAAGGGGTGGGGAGAAAAAAAAAAAGGGGGGGGGGGTTGACAGAGTACCAACTAAAACCTTTGATGGACGAATAAAGTGCATCAAAAGAGAAATTGCTGAAATATTTATAAAATTGAAATGAATGTAGAACATCAGACTGACCGACAGGAACTACAGTACAACAATAATTAAAGCAAACTGATCACAAAAACAACAGACAACATGAAAACAGGAGGAAAATTTAAATTAATGACGTAACTTATTTATTTTTAGACTTTGTCACCAAAAACAGCAATCAAAGTAATCGAGCACTATATAGCACGTATAATTAGCAGTAGTAATAGTGGTAATAGTGGTAGTAGTGGTAGTAGTAAAAGTGGTAGTAGTGGTAATTGTAGTAACAGTAAAGGTAGCTAACAGCAGCAGTAATGTTGGTGGTGGTGGTAGTAGTAGTAGTAGTAGAAGAATTAGCAGTAGAAGTAACACTAACATTAGCACTGGTGCTGGAGGTAGTAAGTAAGTTTGCAGTCGTGTCATATCTGTCGCAGTCTGATTCCTTACGGGAGCGAACCCCAGTTTTTACGCGAGAAGAACGGGCGCATTAATCACTTCACTGCAATAGTGGCAGTAGACGAGAAAAATCAACAGAAAAAAGAATGGCGAGAAAATTAACGAGACAGCTTCTTCTTCTTCTTCCTCGTTCGCCCTGAAAAGGACGGTGGTTGCGTTGTGTCTGTTTACGCCGTAGCTGTGATATCTGCACCTTTCGGTCGACACATCCGACTTCAGCACGGCATTTTTTAGGGACCGGGTTTGCCTTCCCATTTCGATCCGTACTCGCTCAGCCAGACTGCACTGCTGCAGACTGTTTCCAGGACCACCACGTGGAGGTGGAGTACGGTCTTGATCAGCTCTGGTTCGCTGGTCCTGATGCAAGCAGTCAAGCTATGGGTCGCTGACTGCATTCATTATTGCTGCATCTTTGGGTCCCAAAGAGAGAGAGAGAGAGAGAGAGAGAGAGAGAGAGAGAGAGAGAGAGAGAGAGAGAGAGAGAGAGAGAGAAAGCTGAAAATTGGAAGAGCAGGAGGAAGAAAAAGAGATTTAGAAAGAAAAGTAAATGAGTAATTAAGTTATAATGACAAGATGGAGGTAAGAAAATGAGGCAGATGATGATGATGAAAATGTGAAAACGACGAAGACAACAAAAGATACTGAAGGCTGAGAATATGAAAAAAGGTCAGAGATAACAGAAAATATGAGACAAAGAGGTCAAAGAGAACAGAAAATATGAGACAAAGAGGTCAAAGAGAACAGAAAATATGAGAAAAACAAGGATAAAGATAACAGAAAATATGAGAAAAAGAGCTCAAAGAGAATATGAAGAAAAGAGGTCAAAGATAACAGATAATATGAGGAAAAAAGGTCCGAGATAACAGAAAATGTGAGAAAAAAGGTTAAAGATAACAGAAAGAAAATACGAGAAAAAAAGGTCAAAGGTAACAGAAAATATGAAAAAAAAAGGTCAGAGAATACGGAAAAAGGTAAAAAAAATAACAGAAAAAATGACAAAAAAGAAGCGATACAAGAAGACGAAGACGTTTTAAAAAAGGAGAGGAAGATGACGATTATGATGATAATAGTGAGAAGGAAGAAAATGTAGAAGAAAATGAAGAGTAAAAAGTAGAAATAAGGTGATAGAGAAATATTTAATTGTCAAATCACGTCAAGTCTGACAGACAGAGTGAGAGCCCCTGATAGATGTACGCTAACGTCACGGCAAGATGGCGGCTAGAAAGTGCTGAAACATGTCTGACTCTTTGTCGCCTAACTTGAAATCCTCCCAGATCTTGAATTTAAAACTTCCACCGCTGGGATGATTGACGTCTTAATGTACTAAGACCTGGTTGGAAATGTCTATAACGGATAGACGGAGGCTGCCGAAGTAATAACAAACCAAAACTACGAATTGCCTTAAAAAGGAAAAAAAGAACACCGATTTTTTTCCCGCATGTGGTGAGTGTGTGACCTTGCTAAACAAACAGAGAAATTATCATCATTAACTTTTAGCGCCCCCCCCCCCCCAAGGAACATAGAACAAATTAAATCGATGTCATCTTCTCTTGGCTTTATGTTCATAAGTCTAACACTACCTCTCTGACCTCCAGAATTCATGATCAAGGATTTTCTTGGAATGCTATCAACGTGTTTCCTTAGTGTATATCCTCTCTATCACCAGAGTCGTTTTCTCATCTCTTGGTCCATTGCCACATGTCTGGTTCACGTCATTGCCACATGTCTGGTTCACGTCATTGCCACATGTCTGGTTCACGTCATTGCCACATGTCTGGTTCACGTCATTGCCACATGTCTGGATCACGTCATTGCCACATGTCTGGTTCACGTCATTGCCACATGTCTGGATCACGTCATTGCCACATGTCTGGTTCACGTCATTGACACATGTCTGGTTCACGTCATTGCCACATGTCTGGTTCACGTGATTGCCACATGTCTGGTTGACGTCATTGCCACATGTCTGGTTCACGTCATTGTCACATGTCTGGTTGACGTCATTGCCACATGTCTGGTTGACGTCATACATATAAAAGTGAGAGCTAAAGAATTTCTCTTATAACAACAGTAAAGATTGAAGCAAACAGAGATTGAGAACGAGACAGGATGACGTCATGGTGGGTGTGGCCGTGTAAGGGATAGTTGGTTTAACTGTCTGCTTGTTAGTGTGTTCGTGTTAGCATTTATTGAATGTTCGTTTTAGTCTTTCTGTTGGCGACCTAGTTTCTCTTCAGTGAAAGAGTTTGTTCCGAGGTGTTTAGGTTTCTATAGAACCAAATGGATAAACCTCAAGTGTGGAACTTTCCTTTATCGATGAGTCTCAAGATGTCTCAATGTTATGTCGTGTAAGGTTATGTGTCTTCATTTGTCATGGTTTTATTCTTTCACTTCTTGAACATGTTCAAATGTTTCAGTCTATCTCGTTAGATGTTGTTCTGGCGTGGTCGTACTGTTTCGTGGTAGTACAGTTAATGTCATGTTAACACTGAGATGGTTATGTTTATTAGGCATAATATGGCTGGCCACTTTTTCTCATAGTTCTTCTTTGTTACAATGGTTGTTCAAATGTTCAGCAAGGTCATACAGTTCACAATGGTTGTTCAAATGTTCAGCAAGGTCATACAGTTCACAATGGTCTCTACTACGCTTAGTAAGAGGTGACAGTCTCGTCTTTCTCCTTCTATCTGACATCTACTAAAAATACTTGTAACGACTGGTTGGGTTTTTGTAACGACTGGTTGGGTTTTTGTAACTACTGGTTGGGTTTCTCTACCACTTTATAAAAATGTAATTTCAGCGGTTCTCATTTATTTGATATATCTGGTAGCAGCCAAGTATAAACTCTTTTACTCGTTACGACGACGAATTTTTCTCTATCAATCAATCAATCAATACCCTTTAGCTCCCCAAGGAGCATAGGCCTTCAACAAACACATGCCAAGTCTTCCTGTCACGTGCCATCCGCTCAAGTTCTTTCCATGTTTTCCTCATCATTTTCACCTCTGTTTCCAGTTCTCTTCTCCATGTGTTTTTTGTCTACCTCTGCCTCTCTTTCCCTGTGGATTCCAGAACAAGGACTGACTTGTAATGCTATCAACAGGTTTCCTCAATGTGTGTGCTATCCATCGCCAACGTCTTCTTCTCAACTCTTGTTCCACTGGCACTTGTCTGGTTCTGGTCATCAGAAATTGCATTTTTGTAAAGTGGTACGACTAGATGGCATCTTGGACCAGGCAGAGCCATCTTTCTGTAATCCGTCCAGATATTTGGAATTAGATCAGCTACACTTGACACAAACGATCAGTGTAGATGCATTTCTAAGCCGGTCCCACACCCCCCGTGCTCTTCCCTAGCATTATCTGCTGACGATGAGCTTACTGGTGCAGTCATGCACGCCATTTTGTGGCAATGAGATCAATCAATGTCTGTTTGAGAATATATATATATATATATTTTAAATCGATCCAATCTGCAGTTCTCTGTGTTTTCCCCCATTAGCTATTTAAATCTTTTCATACTTCTAGTCTATGTACTCCTAAGTTCACATTTTAACTTTATGTATGTCGGCACATGACACTGCTCGTGACTTACGGAAGGCAAAAGCAGCGAGGAAAGGATCTGGTCACCCCACCACACACACACACACACACACACACACACTAACACACACACACTCACACACACAAACACACACACACACACTAACACACACACACACTCACACACACACACTCACACACACACACACTCACATACAAAAAAGAAGCAGGACTTAGTGAAGCATGTGTACTCCCCTACGGCAGTAGGAACTACCTTACTTCTTCATACTTCTCTTTTCTATCTTTTTCACTGTTGCCTCAGGCACAGAGAGCACATTATGTCGAAGTGATTACAACCAACAATAATTAAGGGGAAAGCCTGGAAAGTATAAAGTCTTCCCCTCTTTAAAAATAATAACAAGAACAATAAATACACACACACACACACACACACACACACACACACACACACACACACACACACACACACACAGAACCAAACAACTGGCACGTGATGAGATCATTAATGTTGCGTTACTGTCCCCCTGAACTCCCCATCTATTCGAGGCACGCCTATGCTGTTATAATGAAATAAGTGTACAGCATAACTGAGATAAATGGGTGCTTGCGAAGGATGGATGTGGTACGACAAGATCACTAATGTGGAACTGATGACAAGAATCAGACAAGTGCTAGTAGAACAAGAGATGACACGAAACAGACAAGTGCTGGAAGAACAAGAGATGACAAGAATCAGACACGTGCTAGTAGAACAAGAGATGACAAGAATAGGAAAAGTGCTAGTAAAACAAGAGATGACAAGTATCAGACAAGTGCTAGTAGAACAAGAGATGACAAGAATCTGACAAGTGCTAGTAGAACAAGAGATGACAAGAATCTGACAAGTGCTAGTAGAACAAGAGATGACAAGAATCAGACAAATGCTAGTAGAACAAGAGATGACAAGAATCAGACAAGTGCTAGTAGAACAAGAGATGACAAGAATCAGACAAGTGCTAGTAGAACAAGAGATGACAAGAATCATACAAGTGCTAGTAGAACAAGAGATGACAAGAATCAGACAAGTGTCAGTAGAACAAGAGATGACAAGAATCAGACAAGTGCTAGTAGAACAAGAGATGACAAGAATCTGACAAGTGCTAGTAGAACAAGAGATGACAAGAATCAAACAACTGCTAGTAGAACAAGAGATGACAAGAATCAGACAAGTGCTAGTAGAACAAGAGATGACAAGAATCAGACACGTGCTAGTAGAACAAGAGATGACAAGAATCAGACAAGTGTCAGTAGAACAAGAGATGACAAGAATCAGACACGTGCTAGTAGAACAAGAGATGACAAGAATCAGACAAGTGTCAGTAGAACAAGAGATGACAAGAATCAGACAACTGCTAGTAGAACAAGAGATGACAAGAATCAGACAAGTGCTAGTAGAACAAGAGATGACAAGAATCAGACAAGTGTCAGTAGAACAAGAGATGACAAGAATCAGACAAGTGTCAGTAGAACAAGAGATGACAAGAATTAGACAAGTGCTAGTAGAACAAGAGATAACAAGAATCAGACAAGTGCTAGTAGAACAAGTGATGACAAGAATCAGACAAGTGCTGACGCGTCTCCAAGTTTCATTTGTGAACAGGACGGGCCACAGAGACGAACGAACATTGTAATAAGTAAAATTTTAACGAGGACTGACCAAATACCCAGATATATTTTCTTGCATTTTATCAGCCCATTGTGGTGAAATAACAATAATTGTTCTCCCGACTTCTGACAGTCATTTTATTCCAAGAGGATATTTATCCAGACGAATCACGCTATTTCTGAATCGGCACCCACCAGAGTTAGCCGGTACGATCTACCTAATCAATTGCATACCAACATCAGTAACAATTTGTAGCAACTAGCTGTGTCCAAATACCAGAAGTATTCGTTTTCCATTCCTTGTGGTGAACACTTATTTCGATTTTTCTAGCATTAACTAATCAAGGTGACAAGATCGATCCAGGATTACCTAACCAAACTTGGCGTCCACCTTTATAAAGTTACTGTTCAGGCTGGACTAGGGCCAAGTTTGCCACTGAAACCTGACATTTCCAATATCGATAACTATATCCAGGATAATTATGCATGACTGGAAATCACACCAGATTAGGTAAGGAAAGAGCGAACGTGACCACGCATGAGAGAGAGAGAGAGATTGAATATTTTCTTGTTAATGTATTTTGTACCAAACTACCTTAATTGGTTTTAACAATTGTTTACTTTACGGGACAGCACGTATTAGGAATTTTGCTCACTTTACTGTCTATATACTGTAACCTATTGCTAACCTTTTTGACCTTTGGGTCTATTAACTTGGTTTGGTTCTTATCATCTCACCGAGGGGAGGGCATAGGCATTCTGTTAATTCTCTATCCGTAATTTTGATATATTTGATTCTTTGATATTCGATATTGTGAAGTTTAAATAACTAAACTTTGTGTGTCGGTCAGACCCATACCCAATAACCATAGTTTTTCACGGTTGTGTGTCTTGTAGTCACATATTTGTGTGTATGTGTGTGTGTGTGTGGTTAAACGTATATGTTACATGTATGGAGAGTAGAATGGTCTTATAATAAATTACAGTCGTAAAGATAGGCTGGACAAGAGTGTCTTATCAATCCAGAGACAGATTCTACCCTTAAACTATTCACTCGTGAAAGCTATTTCTTATACCTTTAACCTCACTTATTTATAACTATCACCTCTGCTCAGACGGGACCATAAATATCTTCTGACCTATCTTTATAAATCAACGACACCATGACAACCCTGTCTCACCACCATCACCCCACATCAACCACCCATGATAATCCTGTCACACCCTCATCATCCCACGCACCAACCATCAATGACAACCCTGTCACCACCATCACCCCACATCAACCACCCATGACAACCCTGTCACACCCCATCATCCCACGCATCAACCATCAATGACAAACCTGTCACCACCATCACCCCACATCAACCACCCATGACAACCCTGTCACACCACCATCACCCCACATTAACCACCCATGACAACCCTGTCACACCACCATCACCCCACATCAACCATCCATGATAGTCCTGTCACACCACCATCATCCCCCACATCAACCACTCATGACAACCCTTTCACACCACCATCATCCCCCACATAAACTCTCATGACAACCCTGTCACATCACCATCACCCCCCACATCAAGCACCCATGACAACCCTTTCACACCAAGTTGGCTAAGAATATTGCGAGTGTCTGCAGGAGAGTCGAACGGTTGTTGAGGCCTTGATAATCAACCCCCCCCCCCCCCCCACTATTCTATGTGGCTCTTCGACAGAAGAAGGGTGTATGAGGAAATATAAACAAAAGTTAAGGAGCACTGGTGTTTCAGGCAAGTCGCAAATTGTAACTAATGTAAGGTTACCACGAGGCCGGCATCCTCGTCTCATCAAACATTGCTACAAATAACACCACTGCACGATCTCATGTGTTTTACGTAGTTTCCTTCAAAGATGTCATCTGCAATGATGGTTGCACGTTTATAAAGAGCGAAAAACAACTTTGTAAAAAGCCAAAAGGCGATTCCCATGTTGGCAATTTTTAAAATGTGTTTTTGGTCTGTCCTCGATTGTCAGCAGCAACCATTTTTAAATGGCAGAACAGCTTCTAGCTTTCTTACGCCAAGGTAATTGATCATTTTCCCAAGTTCGTCTAATACCAGTAATACTTCTGAACAACCTAATTATTTCTCATATTTCTAAACTGTGAAGTTAAACAATTTCTCATATTACTAAACTGTCAAGTTAAACAATTTCTCATATTATTTGTCAAGTTAAACAATTTCTCATATTACTAAACTGTCAAGTTAAACAATTTCTCATATTACTAAACTGTCAAGTTAAACAATTTCTCATACCACTAAACTGTCAGGTTAAACAATTTCTGATACTACTAAACTGTCCCGTTAAACAATTTCTGATATTACTAAACTGTCAAGTTAAACAATTTCTGATATTACTGTGGCGTATAATGGAAAGAGAGCCTACAGTAATCTGACAGGCTTGTAACCTCGTAGCGTTCTATGATTTGCTAGTAAAACCACGCATTTCTTACCTGTGTTTTACTTACACAAGCGTACTTTTCGTCCCATCGCTTTTTTTCTGTGAACAAGAGCTAACGAAGTTTATAAACTTTCGTGACCTGCACGTCATAAACAGGTAGCGAATCAGGTTTGTTTACCTCGTCTCATCACACGAGCCTATCTGTCAATCATGCGATACCTGACAGACCGCACGTGAAGTAGACTCACAGGCAAAATCTTTCCCCGCGACCCTTTGAAGTTCGTACTCGGGCTCTTTGATCTCGGAAGCGGGCATTCGTACCGAGAAAATCTTCGAGAACCCCGTTACTCGTATAAGTCTTTTGATGACGATCGAAAGCGCTCGACGGAAGACCGACCGTAAACTTTTATTTGGGGAGCTCATGTTTGAGATTCTCCAGTACACACAATAGTGTGAAAAGTAACATCATCTATAGATCAGAGAAACATGATGATATATAAACTATAAACTGTGTTTTCTTAAGCCTGCTATCAGTTGTCACTCATAATGTTTGGATAGTCTAAGCACGCAGTTCTAGAACCATTTCGCTAAATGTGTTAATAGCATTCGTGGGGATCTTTCCTTCTGATATTCTGGTAATATAAATTAGTGTTTCGTGTTTAAAAGGGTTACCTTTCACCAATGAAAAGTGTTAAGCTTTTACCATTATAATTCACTTAGATTTTCTAGCTGTTAGAACTAATGAAATAAAATAACGCGTAGCTATTTTATACCAGATGTTCAGTTATAATGTTAATTTTCACTACCCGCTTTCTCACACAAGAAGAGACGGTTTTAGTTGACTGATTTATATGCTAGGCGCGACGGATAGTGACAGAAAAGAATTCACGTTATATTTCATTTTGTGTATTTTATTATAAGTGCCTATTATTTAATACCATACGATGACAAACAGACGCCGACAATTTAATAGCTGATAACGACAGGCGATATTTATGTAAGGGGGCGTATGGATAATTGAATAATAATTAACGTTGTACGCTTACTGCCGGTGCGAGAGGGGCGGGAGAGTTGCATACTCCATCTGACCTAATCTCAGCGCTAGCGAAAGCTGACCGTATAGGCGTACAGGAAAACACCTGTGCCGTTTAACTTTAATCAGGACTGACGAAATGGATAAGAGATCGTCTGTGTGCATATATATATATATATATATATATATATATATATATATATATATATATATATATATATATATATATATATATATATATATATATATATATAGCTATGTAGAATAGTAGCATCTTTCCATAATGTTTTTTTATTCCTAGCAGACCTGATCAAGGGCGTCCAACGGTCTTTTGGTCTTCTTTTTCTTTACTGATTGGTTAATGTTGTCTTTTCTTGGCTTGTGCGTCACCAATTTCATTTGTGAGCAAGGACTTGCCAAAGATACATGAGAAACATTTTAACTTGTAAAATTAACTGGACTTACGAAACCCAGCAATATTTTTTTCAATTGTATCAGCCCACTGGGTTGTGGATAAAATAAACTTTATCCCCCGACTACTGACAGTCGTATTCAAGTGTAGCATTGAGAATTTACGCTGTTTCAGAATAGAGAAAGCCGATAGGATTACCATCATTTATCAATTGTAACATTTTTAGAAACCAGATGTTTCCCAATACTGGAAGTATTTTCCTCTTTTAACTGTGAACCCCAAGATCACGGTTCCTACATCAATTATTGGCGGCGACATTTATTCATCTAGGAAAAACACACACCAGATTCGGCGTTCACCTCGCTAGTCGTTATCTGATAGAGGATGGACTGGGGCCAATGTGTGAAATAAAAAAAACTGACATTTTATATATAGTCAGTAATATATCACCATGAGTAGGTAAGCGTCATTGAGTGGCCACTGTATGAAAGAGAGAGTGAATAATTTTCTTTGTTACAGGGACTTTGCCAAAATTGGATATTGCTTAAACTTGTTAACTTTACTGGGTAGCATATAGTAGGAACTTGTTTCTTTACTGTCTATTCTGTAACATAGTGCTAACATTTGACCTTTGGGTTATTCACTTTTTGGGTTCTTTTTTCCATAGGGGGAGGGCACATATGTTCTGTTATTTTCATATGTATGTAAATCTGATTTTATTTGATCTTTCTTAAGATATTTGATGTTGTCCAGTTTAAATGATAATAAACAACAAAAGAAACGTAACTTTGTGTGTTGGTCAGACCCATACCCAATTAACCGTAGTTTTTCATGTTTGTGTGTCTTTTTGTCACATAGCTGTGTGTGTGTGTGTGTAGTTAAACTTATATTTTTATGTATGAGGAGAACAAGGTTGTCTTGTACTAAATTATAGTCGTATAGATAGGCTGGATAAGGCTGAATGTGGTCTGGAAAAGTAACATCAGTTTTCCTGTGAAGATCAAATTATACAAATCACTTGTATTATCTATTCTCTTGTATGGGTGTGAGGGCTGAACACTCACTGCAGATACGGAGCGAAGGATTCAGGCTTTCGAGCATAAATGTTATAGAAGAATTTTGCGCATTTGCTATAAAGAGCACAAAACAAATGTCTATGTTAGAGAGAAGATAAACACCTATGCAGGCCACCAAGAACCACTTTTGTCAGTAGTGAAACGTCGAAAGCTTGCCTGGTTTGGGCATGTAACTCGTCATGACTCCCTTTCGAAAACGATCCTCCAGGGAACAGTCGAAGGTAAACGGAGAAGAGGAAGGCAAAGAAAAACCTGGGCTGATAACATCAAAGAATGGGCAGGACACGGTTTTTCCACACTTGTACGCATTGCTGAGGATAGAGAGCAGTGGAGGACCCTGTCTGCTGATGCTTCCACCATGGCACCCCTACGACCCATGACGGGTTACGGGTTGTGATAGAGATAGGCTGGAATAGAGAAACTTACTCATTCCATAGACATATTTTGTTCCTTAAACTATCACCCGTGAAATCTATCTCTCACCTTTTTATCTCCTCAAGTACTTATTAACATCCACTCTACTCAGACGGGGCTAAAAATAACTCTCAACCTATCTGTACGACAATTACTAAGCTGTCAAGTTAAAAAATTTCTCATATTACTAAACTGTCACGTTAAACAATTTCTGATATTACTAAACTGTCAGGTTAAACAATTTCTCATATTACTAAACTGTCAAGTTAAAGAATTTCTCATGTTTAATATATACCCTGTAGTTTAAAACAAAACACACAAAATCGATAATTTGTAGGGAACTTTTCAAGAAACAAACACACACAAAAACAAAAGAAGGTAAGAGAAAGAAGAAGGGGACATATTGGCACGCAGTAATGGGGCGATATTGAAGATACTGAATCATTATCACTTGTATCTTTCTTCGCCCTGTGGAGCAAACGTCGTTAGACATGTCATGCCAAGCCCCACACCCCTTGTCCAAAACTTACATGTCATTTCTATTCTTTTTGTGTCTTGTCTGCACATCTCATCTCAACATGTTTTGGGTCTCCTGTTTATGTTACCTTGGAGGGAGGAAGGGGTCCAGACCTAGGACAGCCATGTAATGCTATCCGTTATATTCGTCAATGTATATCCTATCCAAATCCAGTTTGTGTCCACTGGTATTTGTCTGGTTGTTCCCCATCACCTCCACGTTTCTGATCGTGTTATACCATTTTACACCTGTTATTCTCACAAGCGCCTATTTATTAAAATAAATCTGGAACATCTCAGTTGTCTCTTGTATTGTTCTCAATGCTTCACAGCAATGCAGTAGGACTGGCATGACAGTTGAGTTGACAATTATGATTTTTATGAAGGGACTTACTGCCTTTATTTCATCTTCTTCTTTTTCTTCTTCTTCTCTACAGTCCCTAGTGGCGTAGAAGATCATGTCTCTCCACAACTTCCTGTCTCCAGTACAATTTATCAATTCTGCTGTTAATTTCTTTCCATGCTACGATGTCAAACTGTCCAGTATTTGCTCTCTATGTCTTCCCTTATCTGTTTTTCCTTCAGTCTTACCTGTTGTTATGATATATTCCCTTACCTGTTGTTACGATATATTCCAGCTTTCCTCTTCTCATAACATGCCCCCAAAAAAGTGTATTGCTTCTTTCTAACTTGTGAAATAAGTTTCCTTTGTGCATTGGCCTCTTTCAGGACATCCACATTACTCTTTTTGGCTGTCCATGGTATTTTTAACATTCTTCTGTAAAACCACATCTCTGTTGCCTCTAGATCCTTCCCTATTTGTTTACTAATTGTCCATGATTCACTCCCATATGTCAGGATTGGTTCTATATAACAATGAAGAACTCTCTTTCTTACTTCCATTGACAAAGAATTGTTGCATAAAATATTCTTTATTTTATAGAATGCTGTTTTTGCCTGAGCTGTTCTGCTCTTCACTTTATGTTAAACATCAGACGTAAGGGTCTTTTGTGTTTGGATATGCGCCCTAATATAACCGACTAGGTTGAACGGGACGCGTCTCGCCAAAACGAGGCAAAACTTTATAAAAAAAACTATTAAAAAAAAAAAAACTTGTGAGATGTATCTTCCATTCATTGTTATTAATGAGCCCAGGTATGTGAATGTATTGGCCTGTTTTAAAACTCTTCCATTTACTTTGATATCGCATTCTGGAGAAGCCCTTTTCTTTGAGACGACCATTACTTCTGTCTGTTTGCTATTAAGGCTAAGGCCTTTATTTTCACTTTCTATCACTATTGTATCAACCATTTCCTGCAGCTACTTTTCACTTGTTGCTATAAAGACTGTATCATCGGCCTATCTCAAGTTGTTTATATTATGTTTGTCAAACGATATTCCTGGCCTGTGAGATCTCATTATATTTTCGCTGTACAGATTGAACAGATCCGGTGACAGCACACATCAATGCCTGACACCCTTTATTTACTTGCTGAAACGTTTCTATTTGGCTGCTAATTCTTACAGCTACTGTTTGTTGCCAGTACATATTCTTTATTATCCTCAAGTCTTTACCATCAATGTTGATGATTTCTAACATTTTGATAATTTCCACATGTTTGACTTTGCCTTTGTTGAGAGTCGTTAATGTGGAAGTCGCAAGACAAACGAGAAAGAAAAAGAAGAAGATTTATTTAGATGGCAATATCATTCCGCGTGCAGGGAACGCCCGATTTGACTCTTGTATACGGAAGATAAAAGATAGAAATGCAAATGAGAAATTATTGTAACTCACGAGTGAAGGAGAGCGGAATGACCACAGGAAGGATTGAAAATCTGTATTTAATTAGGATGACAAAAATGGGAATTTAGGCCATTTAAAAAAAAATTCTGCCCAATACAGAGGAACTAGTAGTCGCAGATGTACGTGGGGACATTTTTATTCACTGTTAACCATCTCAAAATCTGAAGCAATCAAATACCCCGTGCTTATAATGAGGTATGATTTTTTAAAATGAATTTCTAACACACGTGAATGTTTTATTGGTCACCGGGACAATGACATTTTGTTGCGTTGCTTACAAAATTTAAAGTTCGAAAAGATCAGAACTCTCGTAGATTTCCACATCAATGAAACTAAATTTAATTGTTACATTCAGAAATAAATGTTAAAAATAATCTTGTTTAGATTATTAGCAAAGTATAGGGCACATATTGAGAAAACATGTGGATAGCATGACAGGGCTGTCCGTGTTCTGGAATCCCCAGGAAAAGAGAAATAGAGGAAGATAAAAACGCACGGGTCATAGACTGGGTGATGCGCCAGACAACAGAGGGCAATCCAAGAGGAATAAGATGGACTACATTTTTTACATTGGAAGATCTGGAATATGTGGGCTTGAACATCAATTTAAAGAAGTCAGAGGTCATGACGCTCAATGTGAGCAACCCTGAGCCCATATCAGTAAGGAATCAGCAACTGGTACAGACAGACACCTTCACATACCTAGGATGCATAGTAACACCAGACGGCGGGGCAGGCAAAGACATCAACATCAGAATGAATAAGGCAAGTACAGCCTTTTTTAGCCTAAACAACATCTGGAAGTCCTCTCAATACAGCACAAGCACAAAATTAAGATTATATCAGAGCTGTGTGCTTTCTGTGCTTCTCTATGGTGCAGAATGCTGGAGAGTTACAGAGAAGGAAATGTCGAAATTGTCCTCTTTTCACACAACATGCCTAAGAAAAATTCACCGAATCTTTTGGCCGAATACCATCACCAACCAAGATCTGCTTGCTCGGAGCAAGCAAGAAAACATGCACACCATCATAGCTGGCAGACGCTGGAGCTGGGTTGGCCATGTCCTCAGAAGAGACCCCGATGCCATCACAAGAACAGCTATGCTATGGACCCCTGAAGGAAAACGAAAGAGAGGCCGACCAAAAACAACCTGGCGGAGGACTGTGGAGGCTGAGATGCAAAGAATGAACCAGAGTTGGGGCACTGTACGAAGGATGGCCACCGACCGAGCAAAGTGGAATCAATTTGTTGTTGCCCTACAAGACGCCACTAGGCGTGATGGCCACTGACTGCTTTGACGGTCGGCGGTTAAGGATCAAAGAAGAAGAAGAAAAACGCACGGAGAAGAGAATTGGAGTCAAACATGGAAGGGCTAACGAACACAAGCAGAGACCATGAAAGGATGACACAAGACAGTAGTGCTTGTCGTGTTTTTTAACAACTTGTAGTTCACCGGGAACCGAAAGGCATCTAGATAATGATAGAGAAATAGAGTTAACCAATAATCTTATCTGTGCTCCAAAATGAAGTGAAAAACTGGTTAGTCATCTTTGTCAGCTTGTCGGCTGCAAATATGGTAATTAAATATTACTCTAACACTTGCGCATGCCTATAACAACAAAATATAGCAGTGCACATGATATGTATTCAAGCCCCGGCGAGATTAGAGCATGGGTTCGATCCCCAGTTGAGGTTAGATTTTTTAGACCGCAAACGGCTCCAGGGTCGACCCAGCCTCATGAATTGGGTACCAAAGCAACTCTGGGAAGGTTAACGGCGGCCGGCGTGATGCCACGGGATCCTTTACCTTACCGTACCTTACCTTACCTTACCTTACCTTATGGGCAGAAAGAAGAGTTCCAGAAAACTGGCAAAAACCCATAATAGTACTAGTCTATAAATAGAAGGGTAATAAAAGGGAATGTGACACGTACAGAGGTATGTCACTGCTAAATCAGACAGGAAAATTATATGTAAAAATATTTCAGCAAGGAACAAGACTCATTGTCACACCACAGTTCTATAACTACATCATTTTACAAACTTTAAACTTCTAAACATGTCTTCTGTAACTATAGAGACAACATATTTATGAGGGGGGGGGGGGGAAACCAACGTGCTAATCACAGATCTGTCGCATGCTACTGCTCAGAATCGGGGTATGCTGTCCGTCTATATCCAGAAATCTTCTGACAGATAGCCCCGGGAAACATTTTCCGTCATATCATTCTTATCAAATAGCCAGAAATAAAATAACGGATACAGACGTATGAGACAAAGGCTGACAACAACCTGCACAGCTGAAAATGTTACATAATTAGATATATTGCTGCGCTAAACCGGATAAAAACCAATGTTCTCATTTTGTGACAGGGACCTTAGAGTCGCCGACATAAGTTTTGTGATATTAAAAAATGTGTCTGTTTGTTTGTTTAGTAATACTCGCAGGTTTAGCTGAATTCGCGTACTCTAAATACGCGAACAGTACGACACAACTATACTATTTTATTTCTCCGTCGCTCCTTACGAAGCATGTAGCCACCTATTGTTGCGTGGGGTGGTTTTACTGGTATTGGAGGGTCCTTCGTTCGATTATTATCTTGGAACAAGGGTCAACGTTATATTGATATTCATCATTTGTTGAATGTCCAAGAATACACTCGTTCCCTTCGGAGCTCATCAATATATATACATATTTTTCTTATCAGAAGAGTTCTTCATTTGCATAATCAACAACATTGGCAAATGCAGCAAATAGCTGTAACGTATCGATGTGATAAAGTCCTCAATTCAGAGTCCATGAATTTATTTACAGTTCACACACAAGACATTCACGTAGGTATAGATTCATATATAGTCATTAGAAATTACATGCATAGTATTCATGTCCGTCCGTGTCAAAACAATATGTCAGAAGAACATCGTGGCTATATACGTGCTATATATGAGCACATGAGTTCTTGACAGCTACAATTTGAATCATAATGCGATTCTCCTTCCATCATTTAGTTAATTTAATTAATCTCATACTTTATATAAAAGTTTTGTCACATTCGTCTGTCCAATTTATCCTTACTGGCATGTTCTTCTTTAGTAACGATGACAGGACAGCCGTGATGGATGATAGGTGAGGTACAAATCTGCTATAGTATTGGATCAAACCTAACAGACTCCTAACCTGTTTCTTCGTTTGAGGAACAGATAAATTTAATATTTTAGAAACCGTACTGGGAATTGTTTAGATACGTCCTGATCCAATAATGTGTCCCAGGAATGTTATCTCATTACACGCTATTTGAATTTTAGTTGGTTTAGCGGTTAAATGGTTATCCCGCAATATTTCCAAAACTGATTTAAGACCCAAAAAATGTTCCTCAAATGATGAACTAAACAAACATATGTCGTCAATGTAGGTAATTATATCTGATCTACCTGCTAAAATTTTTCGCATCATGCGAATAAAGGTAGCTGGAGCATTCATTAGCCCAAAAGGCATCACGTTCCACTGGTAAAGACCTTGTGGAGTTGAGAATGCTGTGTAGTATTTGGCTATTTCGGTTAGTGGAATCTGCCAATAACCTTTGGTTAAGTCAATTTTAGTGAAAAGTGTAGCATTGGATAGACGAGGAAGTAAATCGTCAAGGATAGGATGTGGTTCGCTATCCGGTACTGTCTGCGCATTAAGTTTCCTATAGTCAACACATAAACGTATGTTGTTGTCCTTTTTCCGGACAATGACTAAAGGAGAAGAAAATGGAGATGTACTAGTCTCAATAATACCTAATGATATCATCTGTTCGAGTTCCTGAGATGTCTTACTCAGAAAATGTAGAGGTACAGAATAAGGATGAACACGAATTGGTGTATCATCGTTAAGAATAATATCGTGACTAATTACAGATGTGCAACCCGGTACATCCGTTAACACATCTGGGAAAGATTGTAGAAGATCAGCAACGCGTTGATGCTGTTGCGGTGTAACCGTAGAAGAAATGGTCACATCACGCCAAGATTCAGTAGATTGGACAATAAGTACAGGTAAAGGCATCTGCACTTCAGGAAAAGAAGATTCTTCCTCCTGTATAACAGATAGATTAGAATAATGACAAGTAGATACAGTATTGTCATCTAATTCATGAAAAATTGACTGTAAGTGTATAGGACGTGTATGAAATTGCTTGAGCATATTAATATGGAATATCTTTCTGTGTCCCTTGATATCTAAGACGTAATCAACGTCTGAAATTTTATCAGTAACCTTATAATTACCAGTCCATGAGATCAATAACTTATTGTTATTGTGAGGGAGTAATACATAAGCCTCATCGCCTGGGAATAATTGGCGTAATCGTCTAGATCGATTTTGTATAGATCGAGCCTTAGCTTTTGCAGCCTCAGAAGAAGCTGTTGCCAATTGGCAAGACTCAATAATATTATTCCGAAGATTAATCACATACTCATAAGATGACTGAGTGTCCTGAGTCATCTCTGCATCAATTAATAAATCTTTTATCAGTCCCATAGGACCTCTCGGAGGGGCACCAAAAACTGACTCAAAGGGAGAGAAGCCAGTTTGTTCATGTGGCACCTCTCGGAAAGCAAACAGGACAGCTGGGAGTGCTCTGTCCCAGTCCTGAGGGTGTTTAACAGTAACCTTATGTAAAAGTTGCTTAAGCGTACGGTTAAGTCTTTCAACTGCACCGTTACTCATGGGATGATAAATGCTACTCAAATTCCTATCAATGTTCCAGGTTTTCATTACCTCGTTCATGGTATCGGATGTAAACTGCGACCCATGGTCAGATAATAATTTTCTAGGAAACCCTATTCTAGAAAAAAGTAGATGTAGTGCATCAGCTACATCAGTGGTAGTGGTGGTCTTCAATGGAATGGCTTCTGGCCATCGTGTGCATAAATCAATGCACGTGAGAACAAATCTATGTCCTCTCGCAGATGGTAGAAGTGGACCAATTATATCTATGGCCATCTTGTCAAAAGGTCGTACTGAGATATCGCAAGCCTGAATAGGCGCCGTGTGAAAAGCTCCACGTGCTTTCACTTCCTGGCATGTAGTACAAGAACGTACATACTGCGAAATATCCCGTGATACTGCTGGCCAAAAGAATGAAGACAATACTCGAGATCGTGTTCGAGTATATCCCATATGTCCTGCACACTGCGAGTCATGCGCGTGTTGAAGAATGTACCGTCTAAAAGCAGCCGGTATCATCACTTGTTGTTTTACCTGTGATTTATCACTAAAGCATCTAATCAGTATATCATTTTTAACAATAAACCAATGTTTGTTATTATTCCCTGATGTTAAATTATCAACCTTATTAACTAGGTTAAAAAATTTATTTAGAGATTTGTCATTTTTTTGTTTGTTTGCAAATGATTCCCTGTCAATAGGTGAATTGACCTCAATATCCTCCTGTTTCTCTGCATCCATCTTATTATCATTGACACTTTCCATGAGCATAGTTTGAGCTCTAGTTGTCAAGGCGTTTCCAGTGCATAGATTGTGTCTCTCCCATTCAATAATATCTTCTGGTGAACAATCCTTGCTGCCGTGTATGCGACCCACCATAAGGTCTGCAATCGGCTTTTTCAGCATGCATACCTTCACGTTACCTGTGAAAAAAGGTGTTTTAAGATGGATAATAGCTGTGGGGTAAAACTCAATAGTTCCCCAAAAGTCATGCAACGGACATATTCCCCCGTTGCACAGCTAGGATGTACAAGCGACTGTCGCACTTCAATGGTTGTGGACCCCGAGTCTCTCAATACAGAAACTATAGAACCGTTCACTATCCCTCTGTTAAAAATCAGAGAGCCTGTTCCATCATTGGCTGCAAGACCTACTTCTGGTGGAATGTGTTTAGCACTGTCTCCTTTGCCTTCTGAAAAATAAGATTGCATTGTGGGCAACTATTCGCCACGTTATAATTAATAGCAAAGCAAGCATGCAGAAGAATTCATTGTATTATCGTTAGGTGGAACCTGAACCTTAGGGGTGATATCATTTGTAACTGCTGCCCCGGTATTATGGTTATAATGTGAAGATCCACGAGAATGAGAACGATTACGAGAATAATTAGTTGAATTATCCCGTTGTCGTCTATTGTAATTGTTATCTCGATGTCTCGAGTTATAATTATCGCTATTCTTCCAATTGTTACCATTATTATATTGATATGACCGATTATAACTTGAGTTACGTGGATTACTGTTGTATCTTGACTGAGGTGAATAATTTCTGTTTTGTTGTCTTCCTCTATTAAAGTTATTGTTAAAGTTATTCTGTCCCTTATGAAAATTAATGTCATAGTTTCCTTTGAATCTACCTCTGTCTACACTGTGTGTTCTTGGGTTGTTATTACTATGATATGCCATATTGGAGGCTACAGGAAGTGGTTCTCTTATCAACGAGCCAGAAATATTAGCATTCGGATGAGCTGTGCAGTAATTTAAAGAAATTTTTTCTAACTCATCAATAGATTCTGGTTTTCTTTCTTGCAGATAAGCAAAGAATGGTGGGCTGACAGAAGATAACACTTTATCCCTCAATAACAAATCGACTAACTTGTCGTAAGATTTGTTGACACCTGCCAGTTCAACCCATCTGTTAAAAGTATTGCGTATGTTAGCAATAAATCCCGTAAAATCTTTATTATTATCTGGCAATAAACTTTTGAAACGTAATCTACATGCCTCTTCGTTCAAATGGAACCGACGTAATAACAAATTCTTAATGGCCTCATAGTCTGTGGCTAATGTAGGATCAATATTTTGTGCTGCACTTGCAGGTTCGCCATCCAGAAATTCCTTAAGTTTAAGTGCCCATGCAGTTTTGTCAAGGTTATTGACCTTACATATATCCTCAAAGCGCGCCAGCCATGATGATAGGTCATCCACGTGTAATTTGAACGGTGGTAGCTTAAAGTAATAATTGCCCTTAAGTCGGTTGGAAGAAGATCCCGATTGAGCATTATCATTTTGGCTTGCTGCAGCACCCTGCGAATTAAGTTTTGCTGTTTCCAATTTAAGCCGTTGCAATTCCATTTCTTGCTGCAATACGATTTCTTGTCGTTTCAATGTATTCTCTTCTTCAATCCGTAGGATTTCATCTCTTGCTATCTTTCTTTCTTCTTCTTGTCTTAATTCTTCTCTCTCTGCTTTAGCAATAGCTTTTCTTTCCTCCACTTCTGCCTTAGCAATAGCTTTCTTTTCCCCCTCTTCTGCCTTATATTTTGTAAATTCAGCCAATGCATAAGCCTCGAGAAGTTCTCCTTTTTTTCCAAAATCCTTACCATTTTTAATAAAATAGTCTAAGTTAAGCATCTTGAAGTTAATTTATTTAAGTATTCAATTACTTATGTCTTGTAATCACCACTAGAATCTATGTCGATAATTATAATTACTCAACGAATGAATAATTAATATAAGAAATTGCAATATTCCTGTATTGTTATGTATAAGTTCCACAAATCTATAATATTTTGTAAAAATATTATATATATATATATATACCCACTAATATCTATCATAAATAGTTATGATAGTTATATAAGGTGCTGAAATTATATCATGCACTTACTATTAATATTTAATAATTATGGGTATTGTTCCTAAATAATTAGGTTATTTAATCTTAATTGTCACCAAGTTCCCAATGTAGTACTGAGAAAGTGTACTAATTTATATTTAATATGTCTTAATTTGTTATAAAGTTATAATAATTAATCATTATATATTATGCCATAATCATGAGCTAGAAAGTGCATTGCCCATTTCTAGGACCACCACTGCAAATTGGTGCAAAGTCCCTAATTCCTCCTTAAACTCAAAAAAATTTAATAATATTCATCTACACTATTATTAATGAAGAAATTATAGCATTAATATTAAATTATAAATGGATGAAATGAATACAAACAATACAATGGGTTAACCAAGGATTACAGAACAGTAGCACAATACAAAAGTGACATTTTCACAAAAATAAATGATATTATAAAACCAAGTGTACTAACCGGAAATGTAGAAGGGTGAAGGTTAACTGAGGAAACGAACATATTTGGTACTATGAATGATGACGTCACAGGACTCATTTGACGTTAATACAATACATTTAAATAAAATTAAAGATAGCCAGATTAGAATAAACAGGATAGATTACGAACATATGACTGTAACTGAATAAAAATTGAACTAAATACACTAGGATACACTCGTTCCCTTCGGAGCTCATCAATATATATACATATTTTTCTTATCAGAAGAGTTCTTCATTTGCATAATCAACAACATTGGCAAATGCAGCAAATAGCTGTAACGTATCGATGTGATAAAGTCCTCAATTCAGAGTCCATGAATTTATTTACAGTTCACACACAAGACATTCACGTAGGTATAGATTCATATATAGTCATTAGAAATTACATGCATAGTATTCATGTCCGTCCGTGTCAAAACAATATCATTTAATTTAATTAATCATATATTTCGCGTTCAGTATACCGTAAAATATCGACATATTCTATAAATGTTAATGACCGCTAACGTTGCGCATGGCTAAACCCCAGCAGACGCCGTCATTTAAAATAACACCGTAACACCTATACACATTGACACCCTTGTTGGAGCATGCATCAAAGTCCCTATGCTCTTGTCACGGTGTGGTTGCCAGAGTCATGCATACGCTCATATTAGTGGCCTCTTACGACATGCGTGCGGGAGCATTAGTCCTATTAATAATTTGTGTTCTCACAGACCACCGAGAATTACAACGGACACATTTGACATGGCCGACTTTACATAATAACGATTCGTATTCTATTAACTAAATTGACAATAAATTCTTGTAAGTAAAGAAACCAATTAACTGAGACATGAACGGTGAGGATGTCGGATGGTGAACGGTGATGTCCTGCTTCAAAAGATGTTTCCTTAAAAGACGAGGTCATCAACGAGGCCAACAAACTAGCGGTCTCTTGATTCTAAGAATGTGGTACATTTTAATCTACCTCGTTTTGACCGACATTCATATAGCCAATTATGACTTCTCGCATTTCAACTACATGTAAATTAGTACAGTAAAGGCGTGATGACTATCACCTTAAGGGAGCATCATTCCCATAGTCAGTTATAACTGTAAGAGGCTGTTACTACAGTAAAGACGTGATGACTATCACCTTATCATTCCCATAGTCAGTTATAACTGTAAGAGGCTGTTACTACAGTAAAGACGTGATGACTATCACCTTATCATTCCCATAATCAATTATAACTGTAAGAGGCTGTTACTACAGTAAAGTCGTGATGACTATCACCTTATCATTCCCATAGTCAGTTATAGCTGTAAGAGGCTGTTACTACATGTGGTAAAGTGGGATGTTATAAATATTTATAGGGGACTTAGTGTACTGACTGAGATCAGCTGTGAAGGTATCTGTATCTAATAGGTGTAGTGTTTTACAGATAACCTTACTTGCTACCACATTATAACTCAGTCAGAATTATTCTGGAATATTGTGATGACTACGTTAAATGTCTAGGGTATGTATATGATGAAGTGTAAGTCACAACAACAACAGACAGATAAACAATTTAATTTATTCCACCACACTTGACAACACTGTGACACTCACACACATTTAACACTGTATAAGACTATCTTAAATGAGGCACTGGTAAATTTTCAAATATAAATATGTATTAATTACTTTCCCTAATATTTGTGTCCTGATTCAAATACAAAGTGAACCAGGAATCACAATCAATTGTATTTACAATTGATGTGTACAGAATTTATCAATATGAACCTTGTAGTGACATATTTTATTAATATTATCCTATGTGTGTCAGTTGTGTGGTAGTAATATGAGGTAATACTGGTTTTGTTTTTTCAAGCTATGTTGTTATTTGTCATCATGACTTCAAGTGTTTGTTTATCTTGGAAATAGTATGGGGAAAAGTTCACAGTTCCTATCAATTTAAACACTGTATTTTCCCTCTGTTTTATTATAAAGTCAGATTTTGAGGGGGGGGGGGGATAATGTTGAGCTCCTCTGGCCACAGACGCTTATCTTTCGTGATGGCGGCAGGAAAGACTCCTCTGCTCGATAGCCTCCCTGTGTTCTGGAGACACCTCACTGGTCACTATCTGGACCCAGGAGTATGCTGTCAGCCTCTAGGTTCAGCAAAGCTCAGACCAGGTGCTGCTCAATAACTTTAGGACCACGGTCCCACAATTCATGGAATAATACACAGTTACGTTGACTGGCAATGAATATAGCACAATTTCGATCTGCCGATGTCCCAGGCTTTTATTTAGAAAAATATGCACTGGCGCTCAACGCACTGGTTCTTTAGTAAGTTTATTTGAAAATGTGGTGCTGACCTGACGCCTCTGATTGACTATATTGGCGGGTCTAACCAATCGTGCCATGTTTACACAAGCGTTTGAAAAAAAGTACTCCTACTCCCGTTTCCCCAACAACAAAGAATCAATATTTATAGTCCGACTAATCGTGTTTAGCCTTACATTTACTTTCCGCCAATCAAATAGGAGGTAACATGTCAGCATATTTGCCGTACAATGGTGGTGTGAAAATCTGCCACTGAGCGATTCTGATTTTGGTGTTGTCTGACATTCCTCACTATTTCTTTTGGCTATAATTTGTTAATTCCTAGACTATTTGCGTAACGTTTAACATATTCTTTGTCAGCAAGTCCTAAGGAACCCAAATATATAAATTTTATGGGGCTAAGGGGCTGCGTTCAAAATATGCATTTTCTTCTACCTCCTGTTCACTTCGAATACTATGTGGTGTCTGGTGTGGCCGGGAGAGTGGACGGGAACGGCACTAAATCAAGTTAGATGTGACCGGGCTTGGTCACGGTGACAAATCAAGTCTAGTGTGACAGGGTGAGAATGGGGTGGAATCTTTTATCAATGTTCATCTGTTGTTTTACTGGCGACTGCCAGAGGTGGTGATTACAGAATAGGAATTGGAACATAACCCAGGTGATTCTTTTGGAGACTCGTAACTGTGTTTATGTTTTAGGCTGCATGATCGTCGAAAATATGGTAACATTCTTTTCTCAATTACCTGATGTAAACAAACGACACTTCCTACTGACGTTCAGGAAATAAGTTCAAGCTGGATTAAATATGAATGAACACCTTTATTAAGTGTCTGTAACCTCTGACAACTTCATAATAGTTCATAAATACATGTGCTTCTGTGTTATACAAACCAGTCATCCCAAGAAATAACACACAGCCATCGAACTTACAAGATGGTCCAAACCCCAAAATCACTGCCTCGCTCGTCTCGTGCCCAAAACCAACTCACTTAACCCCCTTCTCTCAAACCATCACTTCCGTCCTAGCTACTCGGCAATTCTACCCCAAGTTCGATGACGTCATTCCTGAACACTTTAATTAAATCACTCATAGGATTTGTGACTAGTGTTATTACGCTAACTAGACACGCTCAAATACTTAGTGTTTAATCTTGCTAAGTATTCTTACCCTAACTATAATTAAGTGGCAGCACCTTAGTGTTAATCCGACGTAACAGTCCGTACTGTCACACTGGGTACTGTAATGTTTTCAAACGTAGACCAGTATAATGTCATGTTTCCTAATAAGCGTTTTTCAGGTTTTTAAAACCTAACTCGTATGGGTAGTGTTTTTTATCACTGTCGATTTGAAAAAAAAGCTAGTGCTTGTGGCCTTACACGCGTGTTAGGGGTGGCATTAATTGTGTATCGCGAGACTGTGGTAGTATTGCCTGCGTTCCGGCTTTCAGCCCCTCCCTTTCTTTCTATCCTTAGTCCATCTGTCTTTCGTTTATGGTAACTTAGTGTATAAAATGACATGTATGGAATATTAATTATAGGTCAGCTTGCGTATCTCAAGGTTTTTCTTAGAAAGACAGTACACGTTTTATCGTAAAAAGCGGGTATTGAAGCAGTAGGCTTTTACTATCAACGTGAAACGTTATAATTTGCAGACGAATTAGAAAACAAGGGGGATTTCGAGTACAGTTATTGTGACAGCACTGTTCTTTACCATTCTTCTTTCCTTTTATTAAATTTATTTGTTAGGCTTTACATTTACGTTTTAATTTATATATGTGGATTAGAATTTCACACGACAAATTCTCCCCACTTAAAACAGACGTTATATGTCAGTCTATAATTCTATATACACATAGAGAAATTTATTATTTTTCCTGGAGTTTAGGGTGATTCTCGTCACACGGATGGCGGCTTAAAAAATCCGCTCCCAGATTTGTTTTTCCACTTATATACTCTATGCTAAACTCAAATGGCTGCATCAATAATGACCAACGGAGTAATCTAGAATTCTCATGTCTAGCCTGTGCTAGAAACGACAAAGGTTTGTGATCCGTTTGCAACTTAAATGCCTTCCCATACAGATAAATATTGAATTTCTTTATCGCCCATATTACTGCAAGACAATCCTTTTCGCTAGTTGAGTAATTGGTTTCAGCTTTATTCAACTTTCTGCTAGCATATGCCACTGGGCTTAATTCCCCATCCAATGCATCTGATTTCTGTAGCAAAGTTGCACCTAACCCAATATTACTGGCATCTGTCCTTACAATGAATTCTTGACTTAAGTCAGGTAATTTCAAAATAGGTTTACTTGTGAGCTTTTCCTTCAATTCTTGGTAAGCCATTTCACATTGTGGTGTCCATGTAATTCGATCTGGATTACCCTTACGTGTCAAATCAGTTAACGGTGCACATATGGAATTAAAGTTTTTGATATACTTTTGGTAGAAACCACATAATGAGACAAAGGATCTCACGTCTTTCTTGGTTTGTGGTCTTGGGGCTTTCTTTAGTTTCTCTAAATTCTTGGGGTCAGGGGTCATGTTTCCCTGATAAACTGTGTGTCCCAAGAATTCCAATTCTTTACATCCAACGCAACATTTGGTTGGTCGGGCTGTTAAATTCGCTTCCCTAAGTCGATTAAACAGCATGTTCAGAGAGTCAATGTGTTCCTCAAATGTTTCTGTTGCTATAAGGATATCATCCATGAAATTTGTGATACATGGATTATTCAGAGGGTCCAATAATTTTCTCATCATTCTAGAGAAGACACTAGGCGCATTCTTTAATCCAAATGGCAAATCTGTTAAACTCATAGTGTCCTTCTGAGGTACTAAAAGCTAGGTATGGTCTAACCTCAGGCTTTTCTGGAATCTGATAGTATCCTTTACTCAGATCCACTTTTGAGAAATATTTAGCTTTATTTAGTCTGGCAAACAACTGATTTGTATCCGGCAATGGATCCACCTGTCCTTCTGTAATAGCATTCAGTCTCCTGTAATCTATACAGAGTCTATGTTCTCCAGAGGGCTTCCTTAAGAGTACAACACCGGAACTATACGAAGATTCACTGTGTGAAATAATTCCTTCCTTCAACAAATAGTCTATCTCTTCCTTCAAAGCTTTCTCCTTAGCAAAAGGAATCGAATAGGGTTTCATACAGACAGGTGTGGGGTCTATCAGCTTCATATCATATTCCAATAAGTTTGTATGCCCTGGTCGGTCTGTTAACACCTCTGCATGATTATCTAGAACCTGTTGTACTCTCTCTTTCTGAGTTTTCGTTAAATGTGTACTGGTTTTCACCTGTGCCGCTGTCTCACAGGGGTGTAATGGATATTCAAATGATGAAAGTGGTTCCTTTTTCATCTCCATGGCAATGGACAAGGTCAACAAGTGTGTCTCTTCCTGATGTTCTCTTTCCAAATATTTCTTCAGGAGATTCACATGAAAGATTTTTTCTTTCCCCTTCTTATCTATCTTATAATTGGTTCTAGACACCTTCTCTAGAACTGTATATGGACCTTGCCATCCAATTTGTAACTTATTCTGGCTACCGGGGAGAAGAAGCAGTACCTTCTCTCCCACAGCCAAATCTCTGTCTTTAGCTTTCCTGTTATAATAGGCAGCATGTTTCTTCCTGGCTTGTTTCAAATTTTCATTGGCAAGTTTCCAGCCAGTTTTTAAACGAGTGGTCAGCTCATTCACATATTGGTATGAGGATGTAATATTTTCCTCTGCCTTTTCGTCAGTCCACGTTCTTAACAGAGCTTCGAGTGGACCTTTTATTGGCCTTCCAAACAATAATGTTGCCGGGGCCATACCGGTTGAACTATGGGGTACCTCCCGATAAGCAAAGAGGGCGGCGTGAAGGTACTGGTCCCACGTATCTGGTTTTTCGTGTGCCAACTTTCTCAGGATTGACGTCAACGTGCCATTAAATCTTTCCACTTGGCCGTTCCCTTGGGGGTGGTACACACTACAATGGAAGTGTTTGGCCTGGAAGATCCTGAAAACTTCTTCAGTTAGTTTCCCCTTGAACTGAGAGCCATTATCAGTCAAGATTTGATTGGGAAAGCCTAACCTTGTGAAAATTGTGAGCAATGCCTCTGCCACATGTTTAGAATCAATCGATGACAGGGCTACCGCCTCTCCCCACATAGAACAAGAATCCACCAGAGTCAGAATGTAGCTGTTCCTTCTCTTGGTTCGGGTGAGAGGTCCCACAAGATCCACGGCAACTCTCTCAAAGGGTGTTCCTACTATGGGCATTTCCCCCAGAGTTGCTGGTGCAGTCCAATGTTTAGGTGCTACTCGTTGGCACTCTGGACAGGATTTTACATATCGTTTGATATCTTCAGTTATCCCTGGCCAGAAATAGTGACAAGCTATACGCTGTCCTGTTGCGCTGATCCCCATATGACCACTGAAGGGAATCGCATGCCCTAGTTCCAACACTTTAGTCCTATATGAAGTGGGAAGGACCAGCTGTCCGTGACCATTGGATTCAGATCCAGCCTTCCTATATATCAGCTTGTTCTTCATATAAAATTCTCCCTTGCCTGGAGGTGTATGAGATTTTGGCAACTTCTTGAAACACGGCTTGAGTGTTTTGTCCTCAGCCTGTGCCTTCCTCATCTCATCTGGATGAGTATTTATTGGATTATCCTCCTCCTTTTTAGACTGTGATCTGGTCTGCACTGTTGCCAATATCACAGGTCTCTTGGGATTCCCCAAGAAGACATATCTACACCCCAATATCAGAGGGTAGATTGGCTCATTTATCACTGCTGCTTTTATGATTCCTTCCACATATCGCGTTTTCACCTTTATCCGGGCGACGGGAAGTGTCATGGTAGCTACATCCTTGGTTGCAGTTTGAATCTCCACTGTTTCTGTGGTGTATTGATCTGCCTGCACCAGGTGAGAACTCACAACGGAATCGTAATCTAAACCGGTATCATATAAACACCTTATAGTGACACCATTACAGATGACATCTTCACACACTGGGGGGTGGTATGGTTCCTGTAGTTCTGCAGGTTTGACCTTTTTTTCCTTTTTCCCAGATGTCATAGCAGCACAATGAGGATGTTTCCTTCTACAATGGTCAGTGTCATGATTGTTCATCTTACAATTTTTACACCACCTTTTTCCTTGGTTGAAAGATTTTCTTTCATCATATTTCCTTTCATCGAATTGTGGGGTTTTATTTTTATTGTCATACCGTGGCCTATCAAACTGGTGCTTATCTTTGTTTTGATCTCTAGGATCAAATTTATTAAAGTTCTGTGGTGCCCTAAAATTTTCTACCTGTTTCTTTTTATTACCTGATACCCCTGCCTGAGCTGCTTGATACCTTTCAGCAACATTTAGCAACTCACCCAGCCTCTCTGCACCTTGTTCCATGAGAAACTTTCTCAGGTCTGGAGCCATGGACTCTCTTAATTGTTCTATAAGGACCATTTCCTTAAGATCTTGGGTTTTCCCCAGAGAAGTCCATTTCTCCAAGTATGTCTCTAACCGTGCAGAGAACTGGTGATAGGTTTCACCTGACAGTAGTTTAGCATTCCTAAATTTTTTCCTATAAAATTCTGCGTGGTTTTCATATCTTAACAAAAGAGCCTGCTTTAGCATGTCATAATTTTCCTGATCACCTCTGCTCATTTTGGCAAAAACTTCATAAGCTGCCCCACGAAGACCTTGAGATAACTTTAAGCTCCACCTTTCTCTCTCTAACCCATATGTGGTAGCTAATAGTTCATATCTATTTAGATAGCTCTCAATATCATCGTCTTTCTCAACAAAATGATCTAAATGAAAATTCATAGCTGAGGTTGAGGCTCCCTGACTAGCAGTGGCATCAGAGGTAAAGGGACTGGCACCATTTTCAGGAGCATGGCCTTGAAACTCAAACTCCCTTAGTCGTAACTCATGTTCCCTTTGTAATCTCTTCTCCTCCTTTTCTGCTTCCCTTTCTGCAGCTAATCTCTTTTCTTCTCTTTCTGCAGCCTGTCTTCTTTCCTCGGCTTCCAATGCTTTAGCCTCTTTGTCAGCCTCAATCTGCAACCTCTTAGCCTCAGCCTCAATCTGCAACCTCTTAGCCTCAGCCTCAATCTGCAACCTCTTAATTTCTTTTTCAGCCTCTAACCTCTTATCTTCGGCCAATCTTTCAGATTCTAATTTTCTTTCGGCCTCTTTTTTTAATCTTCTTTCTTCCCGTTCAATATATTTGTCACATTCAGCAGTGACATAAGCAATCATAATTTGCCCATCCATTCCTAACTCTTTCGCAGCCTGTACAGCAGCAGATCGAAATTTTGCCAAGTCGGCCATTGTCTAACATGCAATTGTAAACAATTCAATCTTTCAATAATTATCTAAGGACACTACAGGCACTGAGAGCTCAACCTTATTTATTTCCACCCAAGGATACCTTTTAATTCTTTATTATTCCCAATATATATAATAGGAGAAAGTTCAATATCCATGGAGCGAGACCCCAATATATGTGGTAAAGTGGGATGTTATAAATATTTATAGGGGACTTAGTGTACTGACTGAGATCAGCTGTGAAGGTATCTGTATCTAATAGGTGTAGTGTTTTACAGATAACCTTACTTGCTACCACATTATAACTCAGTCAGAATTATTCTGGAATATTGTGATGACTACGTTAAATGTCTAGGGTATGTATATGATGAAGTGTAAGTCACAACAACAACAGACAGATAAACAATTTAATTTATTCCACCACACTTGACAACACTGTGACACTCACACACATTTAACACTCTATAAGACTATCTTAAATGAGGCACTGGTAAATTTTCAAATATAAATATGTATTAATTACTTTCCCTAATATTTGTGTCCTGATTCAAATACAAAGTGAACCAGGAATCACAATCAATTGTAATTACAATTTATATGTACAGAATTTATCAATATGAACCTTGTAGTGACATATTTTATTAATATTATCCTATGTGTGTCAGTTGTGTAGTAATATGAGGTAATACTGGTTTTGTTTTTTCAAGCTATGTTGTTATTTGTCATCATGACTTCAAGTGTTTGTTTATCTTGGAAATAGTATGGGGAAAAGTTCACAGTTCCTATCAATTTAAACACTGTATTTTCCCTCTGTTTTATTATAAAGTCAGATTTTGAAGGGGAAGGGGGGGGGGGCATAATGTTGAGCTCCTCTGGCCACAGACGCTTATCTTTCGTGATGGCGGCAGGAAAGACTCCTCTGCTCGATAGCCTCCCTGTGTTCTGGAGACACCTCACTGGTCACTATCTGGACCCAGGAGTATGCTGTCAGCCTCTAGGTTCAGCAAAGCTCAGACCAGGTGCTGCTCAATAACTTTAGGACCACGGTCCCACAATTCATGGAATAATACACAGTTACGTTGACTGGCAATGAATATAGCACAATTTCGATCTGCCGATGTCCCAGGCTTTTATTTAGAAAAATATGCACTGGCGCTCAACGCACTGGTTCTTTAGTAAGTTTATTTGAAAATGTGGTGCTGACCTGACGCCTCTGATTGACTATATTGGCGGGTCTAACCAATCGTGCCATGTTTACACAAGCGTTTGAAAAAAAGTACTCCTACTCCCGTTTCCCCAACAACAAAGAATCAATATTTATAGTCCGACTAATCGTGTTTAGCCTTACATTTACTTTCCGCCAATCAAATAGAGGTAACATGTCAGCCTATTTCCCGTACAATGGTGGTGTGAAAATCTGCCACTGAGCGATTCTGATTTTGGTGTTGTCTGACATCCCTCACTATTTCTTTTGGCTATAATTTGTTAATTCCTAGACTATTTGCGTAACGTTTAACATATTCTTTGTCAGCAAGTCCTAAGGAACCCAAATATATAAATTTTATGGGGCTAAGGGGCTGCGTTCAAAATATGCATTTTCTTCTACCTCCTGTTCACTTCGAATACTATGTGGTGTCTGGGTACTGTAATGTTTTCAAACGTAAACCAGTATAATGTCATGTTTCCTAATAAGCGTTTTTCAGGTTTTTAAAACCTAACTCGTATGGGTAGTGTTTTTTTATCACTGTCGATTTGAAAAAAAGCTAGTGCTTGTGGCCTTACACGCGTGTTAGGGGTGGCATTAATTGTGTATCGCGAGACTGTGGTAGTATTGCCTGCGTTCCGGCTTTCAGCCCCTCCCTTTCTTTCTATCCTTAGTCCATCTGTCTTTCGTTTATGGTAACTTAGTGTATAAAATGACATGTATGGAATATTAATTATAGGTCAGCTTGCGTATCTCAAGGTTTTTCTTAGAAAGGCAGTACACGTTTTATCGTAGAAAGCGGGTATTGAAGCAGTAGGCTTTTACTATCAACGTGAAACGTTATAATTTGCAGACGAATTAGAAAACAAGGGGGATTTCGAGTACAGTCATTGTGACAGCACTGTTCTTTACCATTCTTCTTTCCTTTTATTAAATTTATTTGTTAGGCTTTACATTTACGTTTTAATTTATATATGTGGATTAGAATTTCACACGACACTACAGTAAAGACGTGATGACTATCACCTTAAGGGAGCTTCATTCCCATAGTCAGTTATAACTGTAAGAGGCTGTTACTACAGTAAAGACGTGATGACTATCACCTTATCATTCCCATAGTCAGTTATAGCTGTAAGAGGCTGTTACTACAGTAAAGACGTGATGACTATCACCTTAAGGGAGCATCATTCCCATAGTCAGTTATAACTGTAAGAGGCTGTTACTACAGTAAAGACGTGATGACTATCACCTTAAGGGAGCATCATTCCCATAGTCAGTTATAACTGTAAGAGGCTGTTACTACAGTAAAGACGTGATGACTATCACCTTATCATTACCATAGTCAGTTATAACTGTAAGAGTATGTTACTACAGTAAAGACGTGATGACTATCACCTTATCATTCCCATAGTCAGTTATAACTGTAAGAGGCTGTTACTAGAGTAAAGACTAAAAGTGAGTCCCTGAAAGCTGTTTTGTTTTCCCCTTCTTTTTTTCCAATATTTAGATAATGTAAGGTTGGGAAATATCAAATGAGATTAAAGGTACACTTAATTAAAAGCCATGATTAGGAACGTTTACTTTAAACATGGCGACAGAGCAAACACGGGAGAGAAATAGAATAAGAACGACGATGAAAAAAGTAAAAGACAGAAAAGTTAGGAACACGTTGTCACAAATCTCAACAAAAAGAAATGTTTTTAAACCCCTACAATTATACTGGGACACAGCTTTTTGGACGTTTTATTAAGCTTAATTCTGTTCCTTGCTGCCCTTACCTTTTCTAAATCAAGAACATCGTCAGGTATCTATGGTTACAGCTGAGTATACTGGAAGTGTAGTAGGGGTATTGTTTCTTTTCATTTTTGTGGCTGTTTTCATTTCTTGTTTTGAACCTTGCTCTACATGTCAGGGTCCAGATCATGCTGACGCGGGAATCTCAACGCGATAAAAATTCCTAATGGGACACAACTGCAGGTGCACGGCTTGAAAACATGCGCTACAGAGCACTGCTACAAGTTTATACACACTCATCAGTAGTGAGAACACACTCATCAGTAGTGAGAACACACTCATCAGTAGTGAGAACACACTCATCAGTAGTGAGAACACACTCATCAGTCGTGAGAACACACTCATCAGTAGTGAGAACACACTCATCAGTAGTGAGAACACACTCATCAATAGTGAGAACACACTCATCAGTAGTGAGAACATACTCATTAGTAGTGAGAATACACTCATCAGTAGTGAGAACACACTCATCAGTAGTGAGAACACACTCATCAGTAGTGAGAACACACTCATCAGTAGTGAGAACACACTCATCAGTAGTGAGAACACACTCATCAGTAGTGAGAACACACTCATCAGTAGTGAGAACACACTCATCAGTAGTGAGAACACACTCATCAGTAGTGAGAACACACTCATCAGTAGTGAGAACACACTCATCAGTAGTGAAAACACACTCATCAGTAGTGAGAACACACTCATCAGTAGTGAAAACACACTCATCAGTAGTGAGAAATGACTCCCCTTTGAATTCCAGCGTCTATGAATCCCTGTCAAACCGCGGTGCAGGAGCCGCGCTGGTGTAATGGTTACCACACTGCGCTAGCGATCGGGTGATCCAGGTTCAAGCCTGGGCGAGAACATTTTAACGAGTGTCTTCGACCGGGACTTGGACTGGATTAATTTGAGCCCTGGCGAAGACATTTGAAGAAGTGTCGTCGACCAGGGACTGGCGGCTCCTGAGCCGACCCAGCTCTAATGGGTACCCTCCGAAGACGGCAAGTATCTGCCTGAATGGCGTGTGGACACCTGTCAATGTACAGGGAAAAAAGGGATACTCACGTAAAAATCAGTCTCAGGTTAAATACACTAACCGGAGATTCTCGCCTCGAGTAATAAAATAAAATAAAAATACAACCGCGGTGCTGCAGTTACAATAAATCAAAGACAAGGGTAGTCATTTACAGTAACGAGGATTGACTTGCCTCTCCTATTACAATAAAGTGTTTCTTGCTGGAGAATTAGCAGAAACAAGGATATTTCATACTGACTGCTACAGGACGTAAAGTTGTGAGCAAGGAAGCTTTACTAACATCTTGAGTTACACTGCTCTAATGTGCTGTTGTCTTGATATAACTCCTGCAGGGTAATGTTCAACATTCTCATTTTGAAATTTTATACAACACATTTTTTGAAATACATCTTTATTCTACTTCCCATCACCCTGTCTCAGTCAGACAGCTGTTAACCATCACCCTGTCTCAGTCAGACAGCTGTAAGCCATCACCCTGTCTCAGTCAGACAGCTGTAATGTAGTCTACGGCTCCTGCACTTGGAAACTGAGACGTAGAATGTGTTACAGCTGCAAGGACTTTCCAAGAAAACGTGAATGTTTTAATTTGTTTCGTTATTTGATCTGCGGGATTGACGTGTCTGGTGAATACTTCATAGATTATCTGTTGTGAGATTTAAAAACCATATATGTAGCAGGTTGGCTACAGTAAACAGTTATTCAGCTTCGTGATCGTAAAGACCCTAGTGTTCATTATCCTTCACGTGATATGATGATGATGACTAGTGACAGACATTACAAATGACCAACAACTACTTTGTCAGGCAGGTGGCGTTTTCTATATTTTATTTCAATATAAGTACATGGAGTTGTAGAACAAGCAAAATGTCATTCTATGCAGGGCATATATCTCTTCCTGCTCTCAATCAAAACATCTGAAGTACATCACGATCATAATTGGCTTGTCACGGAAGTCTTAGCTACTGCTTCTATGTTCCTTCTACTGTCTATCTTATTCAGTTTACGATAAAGTCTACTGTTCTTCTTACAACTGTTCAGGCTATAGATAATATCAACTGGTCTAAGGTTGGTAATTTTGTCCTGATTATACTGTCTTCTATTATCGTACTCTAGGAGTTAACAGAATAGGTCCTGTAAGAAATGTCACTAGCCAAGCAACATGTGACCTTATCTACACGCGATTCAAAGCTGTATGGGTCCCTCTTCGTTAACAGACGTGAAGCTTACTAACTAACATGTTTTTCCTGTACGCTGACAACTATTGCTATTCACAACTCTCCTAGCATCTTTTGTCTTCTATAAGTAACTTGCATGCCTTGCTAACTGCATACCCCTACTATGACAAATTTCGTGAAAACTTGTACAAGTACTCTGAGCTGTTGCTTCACTGAATTACATGGCGGAAAAGAGTCAGAGCGCGTGTTCTCGCTCCCTTAAATAGAGAGGTGGTCGAACTCTTCAAAAACCTAACACGTAACCACCGCTCATGCCTCTATCTTAATTTATTCATATGACCTTTCCCCTCTTGCATCCAATAATCATATACTACTATCCTCCTCTTCAACATAAATATGGTTACCTCTCTTAGACCATAAACTACCACATATAACCCCAGTAACGCCGGGTGATACGTCGTTTGAAATAGTTAAAAAAAATAGTCTATCAAAATTCTGATCGCTCATTGACAGTTTTAAAGAAAACTAAAGACTTGGCATTTGCAGCCATTTATTAAACCTTTTTTTTAAAAAAAAAAAAATTTTCCACTCTCCTTTTTCCTGTATTTTTCTCTGCCCGCCAGTCTCAATCATTCTCTCTCTCCCTTTCTCTCTTTATTTATACATCATCGTGACCGTTTCCGATCCTCATGTAGCATGAAGGCAGTATTACAGCTGGTCTCTCTGGGATGTCTACATCAACTCTTACAGCTGGTCTCTTGGATGTCTACATCAACTCTTACAGCTGGTCTCTTGGATGTCTACATCAACTCTTACAGCTGGTCTCTTGGATGTCTACATCAACTCTTACTGCTGGTCTCTTGGATGTCTACATCAAATCTTACAGCTGGTCTCTTGGATGTCTACATCAACTCTTACAGCTGGTCTCTTGAATGTCTACATCAACTCTTACTGCTGGTCTCTTTTGGATGTCTACATCAACTCTTACAGCTGGTCTCTTCGATGTCTACATCAACTCTTACAGCTGGTCTCTTTTGGATGTCTACATCAACTCTTACAGCTGGTCTCTTGGATGTCTACATCAACTCTTACTGCTGGTCTCTTGGATGTCTACATCAAATCTTACAGCTGGTCTCTTGGATGTTTACATCAACTCTTACAGCTGGTCTCTTGGGTGTCTACATCAACTCTTACAGCTGGTCTCTTGGATGTCTACATCAACTCTTACTGCTGGTCTCTTTTGGATGTCTACATCAACTCTTACAGCTGATCTCTCTTGAATGTCTACATCAACTCTTACTGCTGGTCTCTTTTGGATGTCTACATCAACTCTTACAGCTGGTATCTTTTGGATGTCTACTTCAACTCTTACAGCTGGTCTCTCGGATGTCTACATCAACTCTTACAGCTGGTCTCTTGGATGTCTACATCAACTCTTACAGCTGGTCTGTCTTGGATGTCTACATCAACTCTTACAGCCGTGGTTTCTGTAGCAATTTGATTTACCTGATGAGGCTGCTAACTTAATCATCCAAAACCTCATGTTAGTAGCCTCATGTTAGTAGCCACATGTTAGTAGCCTCATGTTAGTAGCCTTTATTCTAGTACACGCCTGAGGAATCTGTGAGCCTATTCTTTCTTCGTCTCTTGTGAGACCCATGGGGCTACACGGTTACTGTTCTTTGTTTTTCTTTCGCTCTGTGTCCGTCGCCCTTTCTCTGTCCGGCGCCCTGTCTCTCTGCAAACATTATATAAATATTCCCCTGTTCACAAAGTTCCCGGACTCATTTTTTTTTGAATTGAATAAGTAGACTTACACACTAGTTGGTTCTATCTCCTTCAAAGTAGTTCCCTTGTGAGTGTACACACTTATTCCAACGTTCCTGCCACTGAAGGAAGCACCTCTGGTAGTCACTTTGCGGAATAGCCCTCATTTGTCTCGTCGTGTTGGCTTGAATCTTCTCAATGTCATCGAATCTACGACCATTCATTGTTTTCTTAAGTTGCGGAAACAAGAAAAAGTCAAACGGAGCAAGATCGGGCGAGTATGGAGGATGCGGGAGCAATGGAATGTTGTGTTTCGTCAAAAATGCGTTTGTGGTGACAGACCTGTGTGCAGGTGCATTGTCATGATGAACAAGCCAATTGCCTGTGCGCCACTTCTCAGGGCGATGTCTGCGCACAGCGTCGCGGAGGCGTTGCAGGACTGTTTTGTAGAATTCAGCATTGACACTCTGTCCTATAGGGACGTATTCATGATGCACCAGGCCATCAATGTCGAAAAAACGCTATTAACATGGTCTTGACATTGGACTTCACCTGTCGTGCCTTCTTCGGCCGAGGAGATGATTGCGTTTGCCACTGGGAGGACATTTGCTTTGTTTCCGGGTCATATCCGTACACCCAGCTTTCATCACCAGTTATTATCGAGGACATGAAATTTGTGTCGTTTTTTGCTATCTCGAGGAGGTCAGTGCAAATGGACAACCGATCGTCCTTCTGGTCCTCAGTCAGATGGCGTGGCACGAGTTTCGCTGACACCCGTCTCATGTGCAAATCCTCAGATACGATTTTATGGCACGTACCAATTGATATCATCAGCAACCTCTCTGATAGTCAGACGTCGGTCAGTGCGTATCATTTCTTGTACACGTGCTACGAACTCGTCGGTGTGGGAGGTGGAGGGTCTCCCTTGACGGGGGCCATCTTCAATGGATCGGAGTCCACTTTTGAAACGAGAATACCGCTCAAATGTTTTAGATCTACTTAAACAGGACTCTCCGAAAGCTGTTTGCAACATTTCGACCTACTTCATATTTATGTTAGAAGTTTTGCCTTGTTTCGGCAAAGCAAGCGTAGTTCGACCTAGACACAAGATCAGCCGGTTATATTAGGGCGCATATCCAAATATGAAAGACTTTGTGATCTGGTAAGCTATGTCAAGTGTACTTCTTTAATATTTTATCTGCCAATCTTTTATCAAATTCTACCTGGCATCATTTCTGTATTTTAAATTATATTTCCCTGTCGTAATATCCTGCTTGTAAATTAATATTAGACAAACATAAAGGTATGTTTTCAGGCACTCGTAAGAAATAAAGAAGTAGAACACTTGGACAACAGAAAAACAACAGACGTGAGTGGCTTACCCAGGGTTCGAACCCCGTACCTTCCGTACGAAACTCCGCCTAGCTATCAAGCGAATCACACTGACCCCACGGCCAGCTAGGCATCCCCAAAAAAAGATGCTTTGCTGGCTATTTATCAGTACGAAACACACAAGATAACACCGGAAGTATACAGTGGGCAACTCAGCCCTTAAATGACGCAATCACTTCTGTTGTTCTCCTATTAACAGTATGTGTCAGTCCAAACAAGACAAAGACCTTGATACTGGGTCCAGTAAATAGTAGAAGACTTAAGGACATTAGTATAGAACAGAGGGTAGGTTTCCGGTATTGTATAAACATAAATAACACATAAGGAAGGGAAACCCGAGGCCTGTAAACAGTAAATTAATATTAGACAAACATAAAGGTATGTTTTCAGGCACTCGTAAGAAATAAAGAAGTAGAACACTTGGACAACAGAAAAACAAGACGTGAGTGGCTTACCCAGGGTTCGAACCCCGTACCTTCCGTACGACAACTCCGCCTAGCTATCAAGCGAATCACACTGACCCCACGGCCAGCTAGGCATCCCCAAAAAAGATGCTTTGCTGGCTATTTATCAGTACGAAACACACAAGATAACACCGGAAGTATACAGTGGGCAACTCAGCCCTTAAATGACGCAATCACTTCTGTTGTTTCTCCTATTAACAGTATGTGTCAGTCCAAACAAGACAAAGACCTTGATACTGGGTCCAGTAAATAGTAGAAGACTTAAGGACATTAGTATAGAACAGAGGGTAGGTTTCTGGTATTGTATAAACATAAATAACACATAAGGAAGGGAAACCCGAGGCCTGTAAACAGTAAATTAATATTAGACAAACATAAAGGTATGTTTTCAGGCACTCGTAAGAAAAAAAGAAGTAGAACACTTGGACAACAGAAAAACAACAGACGTGAGTGGCTTACCCAGGGTTCGAACCCCGTACCTTCCGTACGACAACTCCGCCTAGCTATCAAGCGAATCACACTGACCCCACGGCCAGCTAGGCATCCCCAAAAAAGATGCCTGAGTTGCCCACTGTATACTTCCGGTGTTATCTTGTGTGTTTCGTACTGATAAATAGCCAGCAAAGCATCTAATATTAATTTACTGTTTACAGGCCTCGGGTTTCCCTTCCTTATGTGTTATCCTGCTTGTACCCAGCTGCTGTTGTGACGTCATGGTCTACAGGGAGCAAAAAGCAAAAGAATTTTGATGATTATCCTCTTAATATATTACTATAACTTCTTCTATAACTTCTTCTATAACTTCTTCTATAACTTCTTCTATAACTTCTTCTTAATGTGTCCTTGTGTCCATGTGTCCCTGTGTCCATGTGTCCATGTGTCTGTGGCCGTTGATAGTATTAGAGGTTCGGACCACTGCCCTTTCAGTAGATAGTATGTTGTAAGGTAAATACGAAAAACTTCCTTCTCTCAGACTGACTCTACCCTTTTTCCATACCCACTGTTGATCAATCGAATTCACCCGAAAAACAGCAGTGAAAATATCAAATGTCGAACTTTTTTAACGTAAGTTGATAAATGGGTAAAAATGGTATGCCCAACCTTCCTCTTCAAGGTTGGCAGTCTTGTATAATAAAAGCTTCAGTTTCAATTTTTCACATACATTGCTTTGTCTTCTTTGCTACTGCTTGTTCCAGCTATCAAAATGTCATCTAATTCTTCAGGCGAAACCTCTTGTCTCTCTTCTGCACTGACTGTTTTTTTTTTCTACGTTTTTTCCATATATCTCTTGGTATATCTCACTGAGAGAAAACTGGCCTTACCGCCAGGGCTGTCACTTTGCCAAGACTACTTCTATTTTTCTTTTCTGAGCTGACCTTGTCTGCTGAGCTACACATGCTAGTAATAGATTTTTTTTTGTTTTTTTTTTGTGTGTAAAACTTTTGCCTCGTTTTGGCGAGGCGCGTCCCGTTCAACCTAGTCGGTTATATTAGGGCGCATGTCCAAATATAAAAGACCCTTAGGTTTTTTAATAGATCAAAATTGTTCAACATACCTGGTTTTGTTTTTATAGAAATACACTTTTTCCTTTCACAACCATCTTGTCCTCAGAAAAGATGCTATCACAAAAATACTGTCGTACACCAATTTATGATAAGTAATGTACTGAGCGGTTTCTATCACTCTTTAACTCACAGCACATTTTTTTGCTGACCACCTACGCTGAGCGCGTTTAACATCCAACTCTAACACTTGGGAGAAAACCCTTTTCTCTACCTATGCATAGCGCGTCTCAATCTCAACTTTAACACTTGGGAGAAACCCCTTTTCTCTACCTACGCCTAGCGCGTCTCAATCTCAACTCCTCATCCCCGTTCTAACATTTCTCCGTTCACCCCTAAAATGTGTTCACACATCCCAATTTTCCCGTGCGTACTTTTTTCCCCAACTCACTAAAACCTGCAAGGGACTTAATTCTACGTTATCTCCTGTTGATGATTTAACTGAACACCATACTCTCTTCTTTAAAGCTTACTACCAAATCATTACATGCTAATTTTCTCAACCATAATTGAGAACCCACTAAATCTGCTTAACCCTAATTCAACACTTTCATCTACCAACCGTAATATGCGGAGTTTCCTCCCTTTTCTCAAAGCATTCCTTCACTCATTTTATCTCCCTTCAACTAAGACACATAGTCTGTATCCAAATCCATTCATATTTCCTAAACCACTTTTCTACACTCTTTTACTTTACTAAAACCAAACCACCGTTCACGTGTCCTTGTGTCCCTGTGTCAATGTGCCATTGTGTCCATGTGCCCTTGTGTCCATGTGCCCTTGTGTCCATGTGTCCCTGTGCCTTTGTGTCCCTGTGCCCTTGTGTCCCTGTGCCCTTGTGTCCCTGTGGCCATGTGTCCCTGTGCCCTTGTGTCCCTGAGGCCATGTGTCCCTGTGGCCATGTGTCCTTGTGTCCATGTGCCCTTGTGTCCATGTGCCCTTGTGTCCCTGTGGCCATGTGTCCCTGTGGCTATGTGTCCTTGTGTCCATGTGCCCTTGTGTCCATGTGCCCTTGTGTCCATGTGCCCTTGTGTCCCTGTGGCTATGTGTCCCTGTGTCCCTGTGGCTATGTGTCCTTGTGTCCATGTGCCCTTGTGTCCATGTGCCCTTGTGTCCATGTGCCCTTGTGTCCATGTGCCCCTGTAGCTATGTGTCCCTGTGTCCCTGTGGCCATGTGCCCTTGTGCCCTTGTGTCCCTGTGGCCATGTGTCCCTGTGGCCATGTGTCCTTGTGTCCATGTGCCCTTGTGTCCATGTGCCCTTGTGTCCATGTGCCCTTGTGTCCCTGTGGCTATGTGTCCCTGTGTCCCTGTGGCCATGTGCCCTTGTGTCCATGTGTCCTTGTGTCCATGTGCTCTTGTGTCCATGTGTCCCTGTGTCCCTGTGGCCATGTGTCCATGTGTCCCTGTGGCCATGTGTCCCTGTGTCCCTGTGCCCATGTGTCCTTGTGTCCATGTGCCCTTGTGTCCATGTGTCCCTGTGTCCTTGTGTTCTTGTGTCCATGCGTCCATGTGTCCATGTGTCCCTGTGTCTGTCGTAAAATTAACAGTGATACAACGTTAAAATACCTCCAAAGATAACATGTAAGGATAAAAACATAATGCGTAAGCTGCTGATAGTACATGATCGCCCTGACCGCGGGTCACTACCCTCCATAAAAATTGACGTGCTAGACGGGAAGTCAAAACGGTTACCATTTGAACGGGATGAGAACGGCGGATCAAAAAGAAAAATATATGACTGAAAAATTGCGTGAAACTAGCAAGGCTAAAAAGATGCAATTGGGGGGGGGGGGGGGGGGGGGGGAGGGGGGAACGGAGGAAAAGTCACGTCCCCAAGTTGACACAAGGTAACGAAATCGACAAAAGGGACCATAGTATTATACGCAACAGTCATTTTTTGGACGGTTTTGCGATATTTTGTCCTTTATTTGAATGCAGCGGCACACGTTTCACAGAAGATTCTAGAAAATATTTCGAAAAAACAACTAACCTTGAAAAGTAACTTTTTCTTAATATTAATGTTAGGAATATAAAAACTAGCTGGCCGGATGGCCCATTTTGAGCAGTGAAATAATATGCTTTTATTTATACAGACGGATAGATAATAATGAAGACATTGACAAAAGACTGTGTTGTTCACATCAGCGAAAGACTGCATTGAATCAAACATGTTACTAATTTGCACAAAAACCGCGACCTTGAGACTCAAGTGTCCAAATCTAGTTAGAATGAAAGAGAGGGACATTGGTGGGAGCTGTGGCTAAAAATAACTTTAAAGACAAAATTTGTAGAGGGGACGGATAGGTTGGTTCAAAAACCAAGTACGTTTTTTGTGAAAACGCAAGTAGAGACGGACGGACTAACAGATAAAAATCCATACTTGACTGAAGCATGACTGAAATGACTTTAGTGTAGGAAATTTGAATTTGAAAAAAAAAACACAAGGCATTGATTGGCCACAGACAATCATATTATCAGCGCTCAGACGCGCTTTTTGCCATTCCTCAATAGTTGTCCAGTGATAGACACAGTAAATTTTAAGTGTGGTGATTTCCAATGAAGTAAATTGAAATAAGTTCAGGGACGCCATACTATAGCCAGCAGCTCAGCTGAGTTTTGCTAGCATTTCTGTGTTCTTTATTCATAATCTGAGCTGTGAGTTTTTATGTTGACACCAAAAGGTGGTGTCAAATGCTGGGTAAATAATTGACAGTGAGGACCCGTGCAGTGTCGCATCTCGGCAGAACAGCCTTGTATTGCCCCCAAGCACGGAGAGGTGGGGCCACCAGATTCCAGCACCAGAACTACTCTTTCAAAGTTACGTAAGCAGGCTGGTCTGCTGGATTTACACCAACTTCATAGACATAGCACCCAAAGTGAATTACTACTAAAACATCCCATTTCCTTCCATCATTAATGGACAATGTTTGGTAGGCATAGACAGGGAGGGATGAAGCCACCCCAACAGCACATCTATTCATCGTTCTCCCAGGGAAAATAAAATTATGAACTGTAGAAATATTAACTAATCGTGAAAATTGTATACGTACACACCTTTTATTTATCATGCCATTTATTCATGCCATTCACTCATAAATTTCAAAATCTTTCATATGTTCTGGCCAAAATAAAACCTTGGTTCAGAACAAATAAATTTAAAAAAGATTTACTTTCTAAAATTTCACCAGCTGAATTTAGTTCATTGTGTTCTAAATTTTATTGATAATATTATATTATTTAATATCTGTGTGTGTGTTTGTATATGTCAATACAACACATTACATTCAGTACCCTAGATTTTAACGTAGCCACATTCATTAGAAAAAAAGATAGGTGTGAGGTCGTAGTGGTAGCAAGAAAGGCCTTCTGAAAATTCACAGCTACATTTTATCTCAGGAGCCTTCACAGCTGACCTCATACATCACACTTAGTAATATCACCACCATACAATACCATCAAAACCACTACAGTGTCCATGTGTCCACGTGTCCCTGTGCCCTTGTGTCCATGTGTCCCTGTGTTCCTGTGGCCATGTGTCCTTGTGTCCATGTGTCCCTGTGTCCATGTGTCCATGTGTCCCTGTGTCCATGTGTCCCTGTGGCCATGTGTCCATGTGTCCCTGTGGCCATGTGTCCCTGTGCCCATGTGTCCTTGTGTCCATGTGTCCATGTGTCCCTGTGTCCCTGTGGCCATGTGTCCCTGTGGCCATGTGTCCTTGTGCCCTTGTGTCCCTGTGGCCATGTGTCCCTGTGCCCATGTGTCCTTGTGTCCATGTGCCGTTGTGTCCATGTGTCCCTGTGGCCATGTGTCCTTGTGTCCATGTGCCCTTGTTTCCATGTGTCCCTGTGTCCCTGTGACCATGTGTCCCTGTGTCCATGTGTCCCTGTGGCCATGTGTCCATGTGTCCTTGTGTCCATGTGCCCTTGCGTCCATGTGTCCCTGTGTCCATGTGTCCCTGTGGCCATGTGTCCATGTGTCCTTGTGTCCATGTGTCTATGTGTCCGTGTGGCCATGTGTCCTTGTGTCCATGTGCCCTTGTGTCCATGTGTCCTTGTGTCCATGTGGCCCTGTGTCCATGTGTCCATGTGTCCCTGTGTCCATGTGTCATTGTGTCCTTGTGTCCATGTGTCCATGTGTCCCTGTGACCATGTGTCCATGTGTCCTTGTGTCCATGTGTCCCTGTTTCCGTGTGTCCATGTGTCCATGTGTCCATGTGTCCTTGTGTCCATGTGTCCTTGTGTCCATGTGTCCCTGTGGCCATGTGTCCATGTGTCCTTGTGTCCATGTGTCCCTGTGTCCCTGTGGCCATGTGTCCCTGTGTCCATGTGTCCTTGTGTCCATGTGTCCTTGTGGCCATGTGTCCCTGTGTCCCTGTGGCCATGTGTCCTTGTGTCCATGTGTCCATGTGTCCTTGTGTCCATGTGTCCTTGTGTCCATGTGTCCATGTGTCCTTGTGTCCCTGTGGCCATGTGTCCATGTGTCCTTGTGTCCCTGTGGCCATGTGTCCATGTGTCCATGTGTCCATGTGTCCTTGTGTCCATGTGTCCTTGTGTCCATGTGTCCCTGTGTCCTTGTGTCCATGTGTCCTTGTGTCCCTGTGTCCATGTGTCCATGTGTCCATGTGTCCATGTGTCCCTGTGTCCATGTGTCCTTGTGTCCATGTGTCCTTGTGTCCATGTGTCCATGTGTCCTTGTGTCCATGTGTCCTTGTGTCCATGTGTCCTTGTGTCCCTGTGTCCATGTGTCCATGTGTCCCTGTGTCCATGTGTCCCTGTGTCCCTGTGTCCATGTGTCCCTGTGTCCATGTGTCCATGTGTCCTTGTGTCCATGTGTCCTTGTGTCCATGTGTCCCTGTGTCCATGTGTCCCTGTGGCCATGTGTCCCTGTGTCCTTGTGTCCATGTGTCCTTGTGTCCATGTGTCCTTGTGTCCATGTGTCCCTGTGTCCATGTGTCCCTGTGTCCCTTTAGCCATGTGTCCCTGTGTCCCTTTGTCCATGTGTCCATGTGTCCCTGTGGCCATGTGTCCCTGTGTCCTTGTGTCCATGTGTCCTTGTGTCCATGTGTCCCTGTGTCCATGTGTCCCTGTGGCCATGTGTCCATGTGTCCTTGTGTCCATGTGTCCATGTGTCCATGTGTCCCTGTGTCCATGTGTCCCTGTGTCCATGTGTCCCTGTGTCCCTTTAGCCATGTGTCCCTGTGTCCCTTTGTCCATGTGTCCATGTGTCCCTGTGGCCATGTGTCCCTGTGTCCCTGTGGCCATGTGTCCCTGTGTCCTTGTGTCCATGTGTCCTTGTGTCCATGTGTCCTTGTGTCCATGTGTCCCTGTGTCCATGTGTCCCTGTGTCCCTTTGTCCATGTGTCCATGTGTCCCTGTGGCCATGTGTCCCTGTGTCCCTGTGGCCATGTGTCCCTGTGTCCATGTGTCCATGTGCCCCTGTGGCCATGTGTCCCTGTGTCCATGTGTCCCTGTGTCCCTGTGTCCATGTGTCCCTGTGTCCATGTGTCCCTGTGTCCCTGTGTCCATGTGTCCATGTGTCCCTGTGGCCATGTGTCCCTGTGTCCCTGTGGCCATGTGTCCCTGTGTCCATGTGTCCATGTGCCCCTGTGGCCATGTGTCCCTGTGTCCATGTGTCCCTGTGGTCATGTGTCCCTGTGTCCCTGTGTCCATGTGTCCCTGTGTCCATGTGTCCCTGTGGCCATGTGTCCCTGTGTCCATGTGTCCATGTGTCCTTGTGTCCATGTGCCCTTGTGTCCATGTGTCCTTGTGTCCATGTGTCCATGTGTCCATGTGTCCTTCTGTGGGAATAACTTTGTCATTGCAAACATTTATATACTGGTCACTGTTTTCACAAACACAATGAAATTAATTAGAATGAAATGAATAAATAGAAGGGGAGATTCTTGATTTCGTTGTTAAATTGTGATCGAAATTTATATGATCTGAATATACGCGAAATCATAATAACACGAGCAGGCACAAAATGCATAAAATGTATCAACTGCTATTAAAATTCAAAATGTCATGTTTTTTTTTATGTTTATTGTGTTTAAAGTTCTGTTCCTATGTTTGTAGTAAAAACTTTCATTTATGTTTATTTGAGTCTACTTCTCAGAAGAATCTTTATAATTTAAGTTACTGAATTTCTACACAGAAAACGATCTAAATTTATGCGAAACTCAAATTACGCGCTCACCCCCCGGAACGTCACCCTGGCGTAAATCCCGATCCTGTGGTATTTTTAAAAAAGAAAAAAAAACCACGAGAACAATTCAGTGAGTGAAATCGCTTTGACATTGATTTAACCAAATAATATTTACTTACTTACTTACTTACTTAGTCGTTCCCCATCTACCGTGAGGTCTAGAGGTTTGGAAGAGAGAGCGTCAGACTATCCTATCGGCTGTATTTAACCAAATAATGATAAAAGAAAATAACCTGCTCAAAGGGATGATCAAACAGTCTCTAGCACACGTAAAAGTCACAGCTTTAGGTGTTATGTTTATGAAACTGTGCCCCAAAACTTTAACCTGATTTTCTTCCCGAACGTCGATCAATAGGAAGTACTTAGTTTTGTTAAAGGTCATCGATTTATTCAGTTTTTTGTTTTATTTTTGTATTCTCTCTGTTTTGTTTACGCTTCAGTTTAATTTCGTTCACATTTTCTTCTCTTGAAGCGAGCTATTTTCATATAGCCAATTTGGTATTATTCTTACAACTGTTCCGGTTAACACAAATTTCAGATTGTCATTGTTCCGATTAACTGAATATCTAACCCACATGAGTCCGGTAATAGCTCAACTATAATTAATGCAATAAACTGTAGAAGCAAATACAAAACAGTGATACCACCATGGGAGCTTACGAAACGAGACATTGACTATCATCTAGTAGAAATAATTAATAAAAAAAGCAGAAAAAAATTTGAATCAAATACATAGTCAATGAATATATAGATCAGACAACTACGGGTAGCTTAAAAGTATACACTGATGGATTAAAACTAGAAAATAAAGAACTAGGTAAAGGAATACATATCCCAACATGAAGGCTAAAAAAAAAAATTTGTGTAACTGAAAATACATCTAACTTCACAGCAGAAATGGTGGCGTTAGAAAAAGCGCTGGAAATAGTTACTGACAAGCCCCTCTCCCCTCCCTCCCCCATAAGCTAACGATCTTAACAGACTCACTGTCAGCAAGACAAGCGCTAAGCAAAGCACATGACTGTAGCCGCCCAGACATAGCGGAAGAAATATTTTTAGCACATACCTAAACAACAGAGGCCGTACAGTACTATTATCATGGGTACCTTCACTCGTGGGAATATAAGGAAATGAGGTAGCGGACAATGAAGCTAAACAGGACGAAGCAGCCTCTACCACAAAAACACAGGTTTGAATTCAACACAGATCATAAGCCTAATTAAAAAGTAAAAAAGCAATAAAATGGAAAGAAGATTGGAAACAAAGCTAGAAAGGTAAACATGCTCATAAGATCCAACACAAACAAGTCAGATACATAGAGTGCCAAAACATCAAAGCAATAAAAAACGTATTAGACTACAGTTAATAATCCGATCTTTTATGTTAGGCCCCAAATGTAGAGCATTTCTTAAGAAAAATACGATAGCAAATTATGTGTTAACATGCAAGAAATATGAACAGCAAAGAAAACCACTTAAAAAATATTTGAAAGCACTAAACTCATCATCACCATCACTAGAAACTGTACTAAAAGTTGACCTACCCAAGAAAGTACACAACATAATACAAAATTAACATATAACTACCAGAGCAAAGGAGAACGATTAAAGTAGAACAAAATACATGAAAAAAATATTCACCACAAATGTTCAGTACAAAAGTAAGATAAATTTCAGAAACATTACAAAGCAATGCATGTCCAATATAACTACATGAATTAATATCAAGGGCAATAAATAAACAAGTAGTATACAAGAAATCAAAGCACAAAAATCTCAAAATTCAGCAGGGTGACGGGATAAATACTCAACAACAGGGAAGAAATACACCAACAGATCTTAGAAAATGCCGCACCAAACGCCAGATAATTTTCAGCCTGGAAGAAGAACAAATGTAATGTACTTTATAGAAAAAGGAACACTATATACCCAGATTATAACCCATATGGGGTTGAGCTGAGTGTCCAATGCACAAAACAAAATCCAATGTTTTGTACAAGGCCCTAAAATCAATCAATCAGTATAATGAATGAGAGAATGAGATGAATAAAGAAATTCAGAAAGAGGAGAAAAATAACTTGGTAGTGAAAAGAGTATATGGGGAACAAAGAGGCAAGGAAGCAGCGAATGCTTAAAAAATGAGTTTGAGAAAGGAACTGACAAAGGTAGCGAGGGAGAAGAAGCCACCAATGTTTTTTCTTTTAACAAATAGAAATGCTACCGATTTAACTTGTCTGATGTACAGACCGCATATGTCTGGGTCAGGAAGGAATTGAGACAGCGAGTGAATGAACGAACGAACGAACTTTATTTTTGAAGTGTTAAGAATTGGGCGCGCAGGCCCGTCTAACATTCTGCCCTTTCACTCTCATTAATCTTGCATACTATATCCTTTTATTCCCACATGTTACTTTAAGCATTAATTTAAAGGCATGCAACATTATAAAGTTAACATAACAGCATTCATTTACAGTTTACAATCATAATTAAAAATGAGTAGGTTTCTTTTTTTTTTAAACAAACAAGATAGTGATTGAAGAAAAATAATAATAATAAATAAATTTAAAAAAAAATAAAATAATATAATATAAATAAAACAATAAATAAATAAATTATGTATACCGACACTCACTCATGCGGTCAAAACGTCTACAAATAATCTGTATTTTTTAATCTGTCATCAATCATCAATAAAAAAATTACATAAACACATTCTCGCTTATATCCATACATTCTTGTGGAAAGTGAAATAATAATAATAATAATAACACTTTCTTACTCACTTCTGTAGCAGGAAAAGTCTTTCAGCAGTTAAAAAAAAAAAAATAGAAATAAAAATGTAAATCTGCTTTTTCTCATATACATCATCCCATTTAAGCAAACGAAAACATTCACATCTCTAAAGTACAGGGGTATGCGGGTATATTCTCACGATTCACATGTCTAAAGTACAGTTTTTGCGGGTACATTCTCACATACATTACATTATATAATAATATTACATGGATATAAAACAAATTATTCACATTAAAAACGAGCAGAAGAGGAAAATAAATGTTGACCTATGGATGCGATGTTGACAGGCAAATGATGTTTCTATGGGGGTAGATAATCAGTGTTTAGGAAGTGTTTGAAAAGTGCTTTGTTAAATGAATATTGTGTAGGTAGACTTTTTAGGTGGTGTGGAAGGCTGTTCCATAAGTAGTCTCCAGAGTAGGCTAGACTCTTTTTGAACAGGTCGATCCTAGGTTTGGTCAGACGTAACTGATGTAATTGTAGTCCCTCTCTTCTACTGGTTTGAAACAATGATCGTAGGTACGGTGGGGCGTTGTTAGATAGAATTGCGTGAGTCAGCTTGGCTTTGTTGTAGAGAAGACTTTTTTTAGGGACAGTATTTTGGGTTCTTTTCGTGTCCTTGTGTGTGGTATCGTGCGATTATCGGTGATCAGACGTACTGCTCTCTTATGCAGGGAGTACAGTCTGTTTGAGGTGGAAGCAGGGCAATCATCCCATAGTGTAGAGCAGTAATCTAGATGTGTCTGTATATGTGAGGTGTAGAACAATAGTCTAGTGTCTGCGTCTAAGAAGTGTTTTATTTTGGCTAGCTGGTACGTCTTTTGAGCTAAGTGTTTCGTTAAATTCCGTACATGGGAGTTCCACGTTAAGTGCTGGTCAATGGTGATCCCTAGAACTTTGTGTTCTGTTACATGTTCAATTTGTATTGATTCCGCGTGTAGCTGTAGCGATCTTTTGGTGCAGTGTAGGAGTTTCTGTCTGGTGGTAATCAACATAGCGGCCTGATTTCGTCGTCATTATATTGGTCCGTGTTTACGGCCAATCTTCTTCACCAGAATGAAGTACCTGGCATGTGAGGCCAGAATGAAGTCTTATGCTAGTTGTAGGACAATAGCATTGACTTTGTTAAATAACTGATATCGCCCGTACTAGGCAATATATTTGCTAGGGCTTACCTGAAGGGGCTCAGTCAGGGATCAGAGCTATTGCATGAACAGTAATTATTGGTCAAGACATTGTTACATGTCTAAGCTGTTCGGGATCTGTGATGCCTGATGTTAACCTTCATAACTACACATATAATGTCCATGATCTAGTACTATTGAGTGTTTCGTCCATCATCATATTATCGTACGTCATGAATAAATATTGTAAACGTCAGCAGCATTCCCTACTTCACTGACTTCTACTTGTGGTTGTGTGAGTCTATGTGAAGTCGTCCAAGAGCCTATACGGCCTTCGTGTTGTCAGCACTACTATTCACTCACCTACACGATCAATCACAGTCTTATACAAGCACTACACGTCTGTATTTACATGTATGCTGATACTATGAGTGTTTCTACTATACCCTGGCGGCACCTCATGCCGGTGACCTAGATTACACCGCATCATTGTGACACGCCCACTCTGCCATCTTTACAACACACGAACACAAACGGGCAGTTATACATCTGGAGCGAATAGAACGTTACATCTCTACATCTCCAGCCTTAAACAGACAGTAAACAGACTTTTACATCTGGTGGACCAGATTCGTGGGTTTTTGTTGTCAACGACACGCATTTTCCTGCCCACATCTGGATTTATACATCCGGAAGACAAGATTGACGGTTAGTTGTCAGCTACACAGGACAGTAGGAAATAAGTCAACGTCTGCTGACCGACGTAAACATTTATGTATGATACAGAATCGCTACATGGACCACAGCTGCTGCAGAATTGCTACATGGACCACAGCTGCTACAGGAGTGCTACATAGACCACAGTTGCTGACGAATTTGTTTAACACTGTAGCAGTCGTCGACGGACATATGTGTCAAAGTTCACGTCACAATTTAACGTGCAAGCTCGGATTGTAAACATAGAACAGTTCAGCCTGTTGTTTACTACGACATTCTACAAACATTCTCAACTGAAGTCGAGTATGGTTTGATAGCTTCACTTTGGAGACTACTACATCTGTTGTCAAGTTACGGTGACCTTCAACGGTGGAACGTCTACCAGTGTGTTTACAAGTGTACTGCATTGAACTTCATCTTTGCGGTTGTAGAGGATTGCGTTTAAGATAAGTGGCCTGTTTTACGTGTTAAACTGAGCCTTTATTTTGTGTGCAACTGAGCCTTCCTCTTTACACATTCATTATATGCATTCTATTGTTTATTTGTTCTTTGTTTACTTGTTTAGTTAGTGTGTATATTTTTTCTGCGAGTTCAAAGGTTGGAGGGTCTTACAGTAAATATCCTACTCAACCGAGGGTTACTGTAAGCGATCTATAGGGATTGTGCATATTTCCCACAGTGGAAGTTGCAAGCGACTTTTGTTGCTATTTTTTTTTCTTAGCTGTGACGAGATGTGTTAGTGTTGTTTTCGTTATTTTTTTCTCCGTACTTTAGTTTTTGATTCGTTTTGTTTGTATTTGTCTGCCTTCTCTTTTCTATTGTTTATTGCTATACACCCTTTTGTTTATACACTGTGTTGTCATTGTATTATTGTGAATTTTTCGCAGTTATCATTGTAATTTTTTGCAACATTTGATTTAGTTAAGCTTTATTTTCTTTTGACCTCTGCGAATGTTTTCGTTTGTTTAGATGCTTGTCTTTGTTTAGTTATCGTGATGTTGTTGATATATACAGTCTTCATGTATACCTGATCATGTACTGTTATTATATGATGCAAATTATATACTGAGCTGATTACTGGTGACTTTATAAACAAGGTAATTGTACTTAGTCTTTGTAAAAGACTTATCTCCCAATGAGGTTGGGATAACTTGTGTTGCTATTTCAGAGATATTGACAACACATTTGTAGACAGGATGTCTACATTAGATTACTTTATCGCGCAAGGGATAGCCCTTGGTAAAACTAATGAGAAATTGGACGACTTCGCGCTTGCTCAATATGCCAAAGCACAAAAAGCTGAAGAGAAAAAGATTCAAGCACAGCTAGACAGAGAAGCTGAAGATAAAAGGATTCAAGCGCAGCTAGACAGCACAAAGAGAAGCTGAAGAGAGAAAGATTCAGAGTAAGAAGCTGAAGATAAAGAAAGGATTCAAGCGCAGCAAGAGACAGAGAAAAGATTGAAGAAAAAAAGCTGAAGAGAGAAAGATTCAGAAGAGAATAAATTTGAGGAGAAGAGTTAAAAGATTCAGCAAGTAAAGAAAAAACAGAAAATGGAACACGAAGCTGAGAAGCTGAAGAGAAAAGGATTCAAGCGCAGCTAAGATTCAGCAAGTAAGAGAAGCTGAAGAGAGAAAGATTCAGCAAGAAAGAGAAGCTGAAGAGAGAAAGATTCAGCAAGAAAGAGAAGCTGAAGAGAGAAAGATTCAGCAAGAAAGAGAAGCTGAAGAGAGAAAGATTCAGCAAGAGAGAGAATTTGAGGAGAAGAAGTTAATAAGAGAAGCTGAAGAAAGGAAAGAAAAACAGAAAATGGAACATGAAGAAAGACTCATGGCTTTGGAGATAGAGAAATTAAAAGTGATAAATATAGGTAGTTCTCAAGCAACTTCTTCGAACGCAAAAGGTCATGACTATAAGGTCAAACTTCCTCCTTTTAATCTTACAAAAGATGACATAACGTTCTATCTGGATAGACTAGAACTTAATTGCGTAACACATAAAGTAGATAAGGCACAATATGTTGGACTACTGTTGAATTTACTTACAGGTGAACCATTAAATATTATAATGGCAATAGAAGAACATGATAGGACTAACTATGAAGTTGTCAGAGCAGCCTTATTGAAAAGATATCAGCTTAAAGAAGATGATTACCGTCTTCGTTTTAAGACTATGTTACCAGAAGCTGGTGTAGAGTTCTCAGACTTTATTACAAAGATACGTCTTACTTTCACTAGATGGATTGAGTTGTCTAAGACTGAACATACTTATGAAGCACTTATGGACTTGTTACTTAGAGACAAAGTAATGTCATCAGTTAATGAGTCCTTTCTTGCCTTTATACACGAACGTAAACCTAAGGACATAAAAGAAATGGAACAATATTGTTGCCAATATGTCACTGCTCATCCACAACAAATGATTAGCAATACTAAGATTAAAGAAGGTTTACCCGTAGCTTCTGCGACTCCATACAATTCTAATTTCGGAGGTAAAGTTAACGGTACTCAGTGAAACTTTGATAAGAAAAGTAAGCGTAACTTCGGACAGGATCAATGTGATTCATCCCAAAGAGGCTCGTCTTCTAGGAATTGGAGGCGATCTGATAGCCCTCATAATTATGGTTCCAACAAATTTGGGAACTTTCGAAGAGGTAGCCCTATAAAAACTATCCTCGCCATAATTCTTAAGGAAGACAGCAATATCAGTCTGATAGATATTCTCATCAAGGTGTAAATCACAATCACAATTGTGAAAACTGCGGTTCAAACCAAAATAATAATAGCAATAGGGGTAATTGCCATAATTCCAAAGGAAATAATAATCGAGGTAGATGGCAGCACGATAATAATAGATCATGTCATCATGCTAACTGTGCTGAACAAGAGTCACAAGGAGTTAGTAATGAACAAAACAGTAGTAAACCTAACGGTAGTGATGTTACTTGTTCTGCCTTTGATTTTGGGAGAGCATCTTATTGCCCACAGTGCATCACTTTATTTGAACCTACTACTATATCCACCTTGAGTTGCGGTCATCCTCTGCCCGCTCTTCCTGCCGCAGCGGCGCATGACGGGAGAGGATCTCTTATTCTACATAGGGGTCTAGTGAATAATGATCCAGTCTCAGTCCTCTTTGATTCTGGATGTACCACTATTGGGGTTAGACAATCTCTTGTAGATCCTTCCTGTGCCACTGGAAGAGTGATCAAATGTGTAACATTTGGTGGCACAGTGGAAAAATATTCAACTGCTATCATCCGTATAGCTACTCCCTTCTTTACGGGAGAGGTCCAAGCGTGTCTGCTTCCGAATCCTATTGCGGATCTTATCGTCGGACGTATACACGGGGTTAAAGAGTGTACCCCGCAGCAGATTATTGCTTGGGAAGAACATAACTTGGAAGCTGCTAATGCAGTTATCACGAGAGCACAGGCACAGAATATGCCTCAGACTTCATCGACCGAAGGTGATGAGGTACGTGATCAAGATGATCATGATGTGATTTCACGTGACTCTTTTATCTTTCAAGCGACGGACGACGCTACAGTCGCTCGTGGTCATTACTCATCTCTGTCTGTCATACAGGATGAGGAATCTACTTTCTCTGACGTTAATCTTCCTCTTCCAATGATTCCACTTCATTCTACGGAATCATGGAAAAATATTGCAATTTCACCTAAATTGTCAACTGAGGAACAGTCACAAATCTCTTTCATGTTACAAACGTTTCAGGATGTTCTCACGGACATTCCTGGACACGCTACAGTCATTGAACATGACATTGTATTGACTGACGATACTCCTATCAGGGTCAGACCTTATCCTATTCCTATCCACTTTCAAACTCAGGTCGAGAAAGAGTTGGATGAAATGATAAAGTTAGGAATAATTGAACCATCCAATTCGGCATACTCGTCGTCTATGGTTATTGTCCGAAAGAAAGACAATACATACGCATTTGCGTCGATTACCGTAAACTAAATCAAGTAACGAAGTTCGATGCTGAACCTTTGCCTCTGTTGGATGAGTTACTTACTAGACTTTCCAACTCTCGTTTCTTTACAAAGCTTGACTTGTCTAAAGGTTACTGGCACGTTTCTCTAACCGAACGAGCCAAACCTTTCACTGCCTTCTCCACACCTGGGGGTTTGTTCCAATGGAACTTTATGCCTTTTGGCCTTATGAATGCCCCAGCTACATTCGTACGCATGATGCGTCGAATTTTGTCATATCGTTCTGATGTGATTGCATACTTGGACGATATCTGTCTTTTCAGCGACTCTTGGGAAGATCACTATCTGGGATTATATGAACTGTTGTCTACTCTACGTGAGCATAATTTGACAGCTAAACCCTCTAAAGGCTATGTTGGGTTTAGTGAGATTTCTTTTCTTGGTCATCGTGTTGGTCATGGTCTTTTGAAGACAGAAGACCACAACACTTCTAAGATACTGAACATCACTATTCCTAAGACTAAGAAACAGATCCGTAGTCTCTTGGGCCTAATACAGTTCTACGGAAGATTCATTCCGAATCTTTCCTCTATTACGGCACCACTCTCGACCCTATTGAAGAAAGGGTCTCCTAATATGGTGCGTTGGTCCCAAGAATGCCAATCTTCATTGGATCAGATTAAGTCATTATTTTCGTCTCCTCCTATTTTAAGACTACATACAGCCGATAAGACGTTTGTCCTTCGTAGTGACGCCTCATCAATAGGGATCGGGGCGGCACTGATGCAAGAGTATTCCGAGACTCTGCATCCTGTAATGTATGTCTCGAGAAAACTTAATGCGGCAGAAAGGAATTATTCTGTTCTAGACCGAGAATTGCTAGCTATGGTCTGGGCAATTCTTAAACTCCAAAGATTCCTTCTCGGCGCGCATTTTATAGTAGAAACCGACCAAAAAGCTCTCACAGCTATGCAGAGTAAGGATTTGAAGAGTTCGAAATCCACTCGATATGCTATTGCTCTTCAACCTTTTCATTTCACGGTACGAGCTATCCGTGGTTCGGATAATATGATGGCAGACATATTGTCGCGATGCCCACATGAAGCTACTTAGCTCTTTTGTCTAGATCTACTATTATATATCTAAAGTTATGATCTATTCTTACAATATCATGCTTCTATAACACTTTTTGTCACTTTGTTTAAACTCATGGTTATGTATTGATTACTTGCTTTCTCTGTTACCATCTTTGGTAAAACAGAGGAAGGTTTTGTTTAACATGAAATAAAGGTCAAAAAAATTAATTCGGCCACATTTATAGTTTAGATATATATTAAGTGACTATGGTACATTATAACATTCTAAGAATTGTGCTATTTGTATTGTTCTCAGCAAACCGGTGTGATACCTTGGAACGCTGTAGAACTACGATGACTACTATCGACGTCCTGATGTTCCTTGAGGATCTTGCTTACAAGATATCTCCGGAATAGAGCATCGTCTTGTTCTTCTAACGTCATCACCTATTAGTTATACTATATACATGTATAATCATATGTTTGTAAAGAGACTTTAGAATTGTTGGTAATGATTGACCATTTGAATTTATGGTTATATAGGCATTATACGTCGTGAGATTTCGATGTTGGTGTAATTTCTTAATAGAAATTGTCATTCACCATTTATACACATATTGATATGAATTTTTTGCTTAATATAATTATTGTAACATTACCTGCACCTTTGAGTTGGTTGGTGACACCTCCCCGGATATATTTTCTTTGAGAAAATAGTTTCTCCTATCTAGTGAGATTTTTTGTTCTCACCAGATGCTCTACTGTGCGTCGATTGGATCTGATATTATGATGTTACATTTATGATGATCCTTTCATCGGCGCATTACTCATGCGTTGTGAGCTTAATGCACCTGGCTCATAGATGTATTTCAAAAAAAAAATTTGCCATTTTTTTTCCCCGGGAGGTGTGGTAATATGTTGCTGTCATGTTTGACGGTGAGAAAAACTCCAACCTAATTTATGTTTGGTGTGGTGAAGTGGGATGTTATAAATATTTATAGGGGACTTAGTGTACTGACTGAGATCAGCTGTGAAGGTATCTATATCTATTAAGAGTAGTGTATTATAGATAACCTTACTTGCTACCACATATCTATATATCTCAGTCAGAATTATTCTGGAATAGTGTGATGACTACGTTATGTGTCTAGGGTATGTGTATGATGAAGTGTAAGTCACAACAACAGACAGATAAACAATTTAATTTAATCCACTACTCTTGACAACACTGTGACACTCACATACATATAACACTCTATGAGAATATCTTAAGGAGTCACTGATAACTTTTCAAATAACAATATGTATTCATTGTTGTCATAAAGGTATATGTGTCCTGATTCAAATACAAAGGAACCAGGAATCACAATCAATTTTAATTACAAGTATATGTACAGACTTTATCAATATGAATATTGTAGTGACATATGTTATTAAAAATATCCTATGTGTGTCAGTTGTGTAGTAGTAATATGAGGTAATACTGGTTTTGTTTTGTTCAAGCTCTGTTGGTATTTGTCATCATGACTTCAATAGTTTGTCTTTTGGGACTAGTATTGGAGATGTTCTCAGTTCCTGATATTAAGACAATTAAATTCCCCTCTGAATGTTATTTTTACAAAGTCATTTCAAGATGAGGGGACATAATGTTGAGCTCAGCTGGCCAAATCAGCTTATCTTGCGTGATGGCGGCAGGAAAGGACTCCTCTGCTCGAATTCTCCCCTGGGCTCTGGAGACACCTCACTGATAGCTAAAAAGACCAAGGAGTATGCTGTCCGACTCTGGATTCAGCAAAGCTCTGACCAGGTGCTGCTCAGTACCATCAAGACCACGGTCCCTGAAAACAAGAAGGATGTACCTTCTACTTCATAACTAACTTATACTCTCTTTTTACACTGATCACAATACATCACAAACATTGAGTTCAGAGCGTTAGGCCAACTGTCAGCTTCATCTGAAATACTTTATACCAGTATTTACCTCCTTAATGGTTACCACGCCTCTGCACTTCCAGCATTATTTCTTTCTAGTCAATCATCCAGGTGTCAGTGTACTATTTGGCCATTCCATGCCGTTTTACTTTCCTCCGACACCCTCTGTTCAGGCTGGAGCATTATAGGCTTTATCTCCTGTTTGCCACTGAACTACACATATATATACAGGCATAAATTAACAATTTACATTCAATTTTCATTAAAAGATACTGAATGGTTCAAGCTTACCACAATTCATAGAATAAACACAGATACGTTGATTAGCAATGAATTCTGGCACATTTACTGGCACAAATTCCCATCTGCTTATGTTCCAGGCTTTTATTTAGCAAAAATATGAGCTGGCTTCAACGCACTGTTGCTTTATCAAGCTTATTTAAACAAGTGGTTTCGAACTAACGCTCCTAAGTGATTATATCAGCGAGTCTGGCCAATCGAGCCACGTTTCGACAAGTGTTTGAAAAAATGTTACCTTCCTACGTCTCCCTAACAACCAAGATAGTATTTATAGCCCGACCAATCGTGGTTAGTCTTTCATTTGTTGCGCTCCAATCAATTTGGAGTTTACATGGTAGGCTATTTCTGTAACGTAAGGTTTTTTTCAAACACGTTATAAAAAAATTTTATGAGCAGAAATGATTCCATTTTGTCAGGCATCCCCACTATTTTATTTTGGTTATAATTTATTAATTCCTGGACTATTTGCGTAACGTTTTACATATTCTTTGTCAGCAAGCCCTAAGGAACCCAAATATCCAAATTTAAAAGAGCTACGTGGCTGCGTTCAAAATATGCAATTCCTTCTACCTCCTGTTTCGAAGATGTGCTGTCTGGGTACTGTAATGTTTTCAAACGTAAACCCATATAATGTTATCTTTCCTAATAAGCGTTTTTTGTGATTTTAAAACCTAACTCTGGGAAGGGTAGTGAATTTTATCACTGTTCGTCCGAAAAAGTTAGTGCATGTAGCCTAACACGCGTGATAGTAGTAATTGTGTATCGCGTTACGCTTGTTGGGGGTGGCATTAATAGCGAGACGCGTGTTTAATTTTGCATGCGTTCCTGATTTTATTCGCCCCTCTCTCTTTTTATTTGAGTCCATCTGTTCGTTCGTTTTGGTAACGCAGTATAATTAATGTTAGGATTAATTTAGGTCATTACGCAGGGTGCCTCTCAATGTTTTTCCAAGAAATACAGCACACGTTTCATTGAAGAAAGTGGGTAATAATACAGTAAGCTTTTACTATCAACGTGAAAGCGTTACAATTTGCAGACGAAGCAGAAAACAAGGGGGATTTCGAGTACCTTCTTTGTGACAGCACTGTTATTTTACCATTGCTCTTTTCTTTATTAATTTTATTTGTTAGGCTTCATATTTACCTAATAATTTATATATGTGGATTAGAATATTCCACGACACCTCCCCTCTTAAAACAGACATTATATGTCAGTCCTTTATTCTATATACACATAGAGAAATTTATTATTATTTCTGGGGTTTACGGTGATTCTCATCACACGGATGGCGGCTTAAAAAATCCGCTCCCAAATTGTTTTTTCCAGATATATACTCAATGCTAAAATTATATGGAGCCAAAAGTAAAGACCATCGGAGTAACCTGGAGTTCTCATGCCTAGCCTGTGCTAGAAACGATAAAGGTTTGTGGTCTGTTTGCAACTTAAATGCCTTCCCATATAGATAAATATTGAATTTCTTTATCGCCCATATTACTGCAAGACATTCTTTTTCGCTAGTTGAGTAGTTGATTTCAGCTTTATTCAACTTTCTGCTAGCATATGCCACTGGGCTTAATTCCCCATCCAATGCATCTGATTTCTGTAGTAGAGTTGCACCTAACCCAATATTACTTGCATCCGTCCTTACTATGAATTCTTGACTTAAGTCAGGTAATTTCAAAATGGGTTTACTTGTGAGCTTTTCCTTCAATTCTTGGTAAGTCATTTCACATTGTGGTGTCCATGTAATGCGATCTGGATGTCCTTTACGTGTCAATTCAGTTAACGGTGCACATATGGAATTAAAGTTTTTGATATACTTCTGGTAGAAACCACATAATGAGACAAAGGATCTCACGTCCTTCTTGGTTTGTGGTCTCGGGGCTTTCTGTAGTTTCTCTAAATTCTTTGGGTCAGGGGTCATGTTTCCCTGATAAACTGTGTGTCCCAAAAATTCCAATTCTTTACATCCAACGCAACATTTGGTTGGTCGGGCTGTTAAATTTGCCTCCCTAAGTCGATCAAACAGCATGTTCAGAGAGTCAATGTGTTCCTCAAATGTTTCTGTTGCTATAAGGATATCATCCATAAAATTTGTTATACAGGGATTATTCAGAGGATCCAATAATTTTCTCATCATTCTAGAGAAGACACTAGGCGCATTCTTCAATCCAAATGGCAATCTATTAAACTCATAGTGTCCTTCTGAGGTACTAAAAGCTAGGTATGGTCTAACCTCAGGCTTTACTGGAATCTGATAGTATCCTTTACTCAGATCCACTTTTGAGAAATATTTAGCTTTATTTAGTCTGGCAAACAGCTGATTTGTATCCGGCAATGGATCCACCTGTCCTTCTGTAATAGCATTCAGTCTCCTGTAATCTATACAGAGTCTATGTTCTCCAGAGGGCTTCCTTAAGAGTACAACACCGGAACTATACGAAGACTCACTGTGCGAAATAATTCCTTCCTTCAATAGATAGTCTATCTCTTCCTTCAAAGCTTTCTCCTTAGCAAACGGAATCGAATATGGTTTCATACAGACAGGTGTGGAGTCTATTAGTTTCATATCATATTCCAATAGGTTTGTATGCCCTGGTCGGTCTGTTAACACCTCTGCATGATTATTTTAGAACCTGTTGCACTCTCTCTTTCTGAGTTTTCGTTAAATGTGTACTGATTTTCACCTGTGCTGCTGTCTCACAGGGGTGTAATGGATATTCAAATGATGAAAGTGGTTCCTTTTTCATCTCCATGGCGATGGACAAGGTCAACAAGTGTGTCTCTTCCTGATGTTCTCTTTCCAAATATTTCTTCAGGAGATTCACATGATAGATTTTTTCTTTCCCCTTCTTATCTATCTTATAATTTGTTCTAGACACCTTCTCTAAACCTGTATATGGACCCTGCCATCCAATTTGTAACTTATTCTGACTCCCGGGCAAAAGAAGCAGTACTTTCTCTCCCACAGCCAAATTTCTGTCTTTCGCCTTCCTGTTATAATAGGCAGCATGTTTCTTCCTGGCTTGTTTCAAATTTTCATTGGCAAGTTTCCAGCCAGTTTTTAACCGAGTGGTCAGCTCATTCACATATTGGTATGAAGATGTAATGTTTTCCTCTGCCTTTTCATCAGTCCACGTTCTTAACATAGCTTCGAGTGGACCTTTTATTGGCCTTCCAAACAATAATGTTGCCGGGGCCATACCGGTTGAACTATGGGGTACCTCCCGATAAGCAAAGAGGGCGGCGTGCAGGTACTGGTCCCATGTATCTGGTTTTTCGTGTGCCAACTTTCTCAGGATCGACATCAATGTGCCGTTAAATCTTTCCACTTGGCCGTTCCCTTGGGGATGATACACACTACAATGGAAGTGTTTGGCCTGGAAGATCCTGAAAACTTCTTCAGTTAGTTTCCCCTTGAACTGAGAGCCATTATCAGTCAAGATTTGATTGGGAAAGCCTAACCTTGTGAAAATTGTGAGCAATGCCTCTGCCACATGTTTTGAATCAATCGATGACAGGGCTACTGCCTCTCCCCACATAGAACAAGTGTCCACCAGAGTCAGAATGTAGCTGTTCCTTCTCTTGGTTCGGGTGAGAGGTCCCACAAGATCCACGGCAACTCTCTCAAAGGGTGTTCCCACTATGGGCATTTCCCCCAGAGTTGCTGGTGCAGTCCAATGTTTAGGTGCTACTCGTTGGCACTCTGGACAGGATTTTACATATCGTTTGATATCTTCAGTTATTCCTGGCCAGAAATAGTGACAAGCTATTCGCTGTCCTGTTGCGCTGATTCCCATATGACCACTGAAGGGAATCGCATGCCCTAGTTCCAACACTTTAGTCCTATATGAAGTGGGAAGGACCAGCTGTCCGTGACCATTGGATTCAGATCCAGCCTTCCTATATATCAGTTTGTTCTTCATATAAAAAACTCTCCCTTGCCTGGAGGTGTATGAGATTTGGGCAACTTCTTGAAACATGGCTTGAGTGTTTTGTCCTCAGCCTGTGCCTTCCTCATCTCATCTGGGTGAGTATTTATGGGATTATCCTCCTCCTTCTTTGACTGTGATCTGGTCTGCACTGTTGCCAATATCACAGGTCTCTTGGGATTCCCCAAGAAGACATATCTACACCCCAATATTAGAGGGTAGATTGGCTCATTTATCACTGCTGCTTTTATGATTCCTTCCACATATCGCGTTTTCACTTTTATTCGGGCGACGGGAAGTGTCATGGTAGCTACATCCTTGGTTGCAGTTTGAATCTCCACTGTTTCCGTGGTGTATTGATCGGCCTGCACCAGGTGAGAACTCACAACGGAATCGTAATCTAAACCGGTATCATATAAACATCTTATAGTGACACCATTACAGATGACATCTTCACACACTGGGGGGTGGTATGGTTCCTGTAATTCTTCAGGTTTGCCCTTCTTTTCCTTTTTCCCCGATGTCATAGCAGCAAAATGAGGAGGTTTCCTTCTACAATGGTCAGTGTCATGATTGTTCATCTTACAATTTTTACACCACCTTTTTCCTTGGTTGAAAGATTTTCTTTCATCATATTTCCTTTCATCGAATTGTGGGAATTTATTTTTATTTTCATACCGTGGCCTATCAAATTGGTGCTTACCTTTATTTTGATCCTTAGGATCAAATTTATTAAAGTTCTGTGGTGCCCTAAAGTTATCCACTTGTTTCTTTTTATTACCTGTTACCTCTGCTTGAGCTGCTTGATACCTTTCAGCAACATTTAGCAACTCACCCAGCCTCTCTGCACCTTGTTCCATGAGAAACTTTCTCAGGTCTGGAGCCATGGACTCTCTTAATTGCTCTATAAGGACCATTTCCTTAAGATCTTGGGTTTTCCCCAGAGAAGTCCATTTCTCCAAGTATGTCTCTATTCGTGCAGAGAACTGGTGATAGGTTTCACCTGACAGTAGTTTAGCATTCCTAAATTTTTTCCTATGAAATTCTGCATTCTTTTCATACCTTAACAAAAGAGCCTGCTTTAGCATGTCATAATTTTCCTGATCACCTCTGCTCATTTTTGCAAAAACTTCATAAGCTGCCCCACGAAGTCCCTGAGATAACTTTAAGCTCCACCTTTCTCTCTCTAACCCATACGTGGTAGCTAATAGTTCATACCTATTTAGGTAGCTCTCTATATCATCGTCTTTCTCAACAAAATGATCTAAATGAAAATTCATAGCTGAGGTTGAGGCTCCTTGGCTAGCAGTGGCATCAGAGGCAAAGGGACTGGCACCATTTTCAGGAGCATGGCCCTGAAACTCAAACTCCCTTATTCGTAACTCATGTTCCCTTTGTAATCTCTTCTCCTCCTTTCTGCTTCCCTTTCTGCAGCTAATCTCTTGTCTTCCCTTTCTGCAGCTAATTTCTTCTCTTCCCTTTCTGCAGCTAATTTCTTCTCTTCCCTTTCTGCAGCCTGTCTTCTTTCCTCGGCTTCCAATTTCTTAGCCTCTTTGTCAGCCTCAATCTGCAACCTCTTAGTCTCAGCCTCAGCTTGCAACCTCTTAGTCTCAGCCTCGCTTGCAACCTCTTAGTCTCAGCCTCTAACTTTCTTTCGGCCTCTTTTTCTAATCTTCTTTCTTCGCGTTCAATAAATTTGTCACATTCCGTAGTGACATAGGCAACCATAACTTGCCCATCTAATCCTAACTCTTTTGCAGTCTGTACAGCAGCAGATCGAAACTTGGCCAGGTCCGCCATTGTCTATCAGGTAAATTTCTACAATGTCTAACCAACAATTTAATCTCTAAATATATCTAATGGACAACACAGGCACCGTGAGCTCAACCTTATTTAATTCCACCCAAGGATACCTTTTAATTCTTATATTCCCTGAAGTGAATTACCCCCAATATTTTTAATAGGGAAAGATTCAAAATCCCAAGAGCGAGACCCCAATATATGTGGTGAAGTGGGATGTTATAAATATTTATAGGGGACTTAGTGTACTGACTGAGATCAGCTGTGAAGGTATCTATATCTATTAAGAGTAGTGTATTATAGATAACCTTACTTGCTACCACATATCTATATATCTCAGTCAGAATTATTCTGGAATAGTGTGATGACTACGTTATGTGTCTAGGGTATGTGTATGATGAAGTGTAAGTCACAACAACAGACAGATAAACAATTTAATTTAATCCACTACTCTTGACAACACTGTGACACTCACATACATATAACACTCTATGAGAATATCTTAAGGAGTCACTGATAACTTTTCAAATAACAATATGTATTCATTGTTTTCATAAAGGTATATGTGTCCTGATTCAAATACAAAGGAACCAGGAATCACAATCAATTTTAATTACAAGTATATGTACAGACTTTATCAATATGAATATTGTAGTGACATATGTTATTAAAAATATCCTATGTGTGTCAGTTGTGTAGTAGTAATATGAGGTAATACTGGTTTTGTTTTGTTCAAGCTCTGTTGGTATTTGTCATCATGACTTCAATAGTTTGTCTTTTGGGACTAGTATTGGAGATGTTCTCAGTTCCTGATATTAAGACAATTAAATTCCCCTCTGAATGTTATTTTTACAAAGTCATTTCAAGATGAGGGGACATAATGTTGAGCTCAGCTGGCCAAATCAGCTTATCTTGCGTGATGGCGGCAGGAAAGGACTCCTCTGCTCGAATTCTCCCCTGGGCTCTGGAGACACCTCACTGATAGCTAAAAAGACCAAGGAGTATGCTGTCCGACTCTGGATTCAGCAAAGCTCTGACCAGGTGCTGCTCAGTACCATCAAGACCACGGTCCCTGAAAACAAGAAGGATGTACCTTCTACTTCATAACTAAACTTATACTCTCTTTTTACACTGATCACAATACATCACAAACATTGAGTTCAGAGCGTTAGGCCAACTGTCAGCTTCATCTGAAATACTTTATACCAGTATTTACCTCCTTAATGGTTACCACGCCTCTGCACTTCCAGCATTATTTCTTTCTAGTCAATCATCCAGGTGTCAGTGTACTATTTGGCCATTCCATGCCGTTTTACTTCCCTCCGACACCCTCTGTTCAGGCTGGAGCATTATAGGCTTTATCTCCTGTTTGCCACTGAACTACACATATATATACAGGCATAAATTAACAATTTACATTCAATTTTCATTAAAAGATACTGAATGGTTCAAGCTTACCACAATTCATAGAATAAACACAGATACGTTGATTAGCAATGAATTCTGGCACATTTACTGGCACAAATTCCCATCTGCTTATGTTCCAGGCTTTTATTTAGCAAAAATATGAGCTGGCTTCAACGCACTGTTGCTTTATCAAGCTTATTTAAACAAGTGGTTTCGAACTAACGCTCCTAAGTGATTATATCAGCGAGTCTGGCCAATCGAGCCACGTTTCGACAAGTGTTTGAAAAAATGTTACCTTCCTACGTCTCCCTAACAACCAAGATAGTATTTATAGCCCGACCAATCGTGGTTAGTCTTTCATTTGTTGCGCTCCAATCAATTTGGAGTTTACATGGTAGGCTATTTCTGTAACGTAAGGTTTTTTTTTCAAACACGTTATAAAAAAATTTTATGAGCAGAAATGATTCCATGTTGTCAGGCATCCCCACTATTTTATTTTGGTTATAATTTATTAATTTCTGGACTATTTGCGTAACGTTTTACATATTCTTTGTCAGCAAGCCCTAAGGAACCCAAATATCCAAATTTAAAAGAGCTACGTGGCTGCGTTCAAAATATGCAATTCCTTCTACCTCCTGTTTCGAAGATGTGCTGTCTGGGTACTGTAATGTTTTCAAACGTAAACCCATATAATGTTATCTTTCCTAATAAGCGTTTTTTTGTGATTTTAAAACCTAACTCTGGGAAGGGTAGTGAATTTATCACTGTCCGTCCGAAAAAGTTAGTGCATGTAGCCTAACACGCGTGATAGTAGTAATTGTGTATCGCGCGACGCGTGTTTAATTTTGCATGCGTTCCTGATTTCATTCGCCCTTCTCTCTCTTTCTATTTGAGTCCATCTGTTCGTTCGTTTTGGTAACGTAATATAATTAATGTTAGGATTAATTTAGGTCATTACGCAGGGTGCCTCTCAATGTTTTTCCAAGAAATACAGCACACGTTTCATTGAAGAAAGTGGGTAATAATACAGTAAGCTTTTACTATCAACGTGAAAGCGTTACAATTTGCAGACGAAGCAGAAAACAAGGGGGATTTCGAGTACCTTCTTTGTGACAGCACTGTTATTTTACCATTGCTCTTTTCTTTATTAATTTTATTTGTTAGGCTTCATATTTACCTAATAATTTATATATGTGGATTAGAATATTCCACGACATTTGGTTTAATGCTATCAAAGAGAGATAAATGTTTATTATCTTTCTGTGACAGGTTTGACTGGTGATTATCTTCCCCTGTCTTATGTTGTCCTGTCTCAGGCAATGTCTTATAGTTGACATGTCTTAAGTCTATTTATAGGACCATATACGGAGTATCTTTATCACCCGTTTGGGAGGAAACGCCTGGTCTTGTTTAGCCTCGATCTGGTCTATGCTCTTTGGGCATGCGCAGGTCTTGGCGCAAAGACCGGGAGACTGATGATTCAAGCAGAGTGTACCAGAGGCTTAGAACGGATGTACCGATCCGTAGATTTCTCTCTGCCAAGTTTCGATAGGGATTTGGAAATTCTGGGAATGACTGTTTTGTCATTCTTCCTTCCCTGAGTGATTCTTTATGTTGTGTTACCTTAGAGTGTAAGGATTCTATGAGAAGGTAACTGAAACATTATTCGATCTTTTTCGTCTCGATTAGATCTTAAAGGTACATTTATCACTGATGGCGACATAGTGAGCGAAGCGCACGAAGAGTTAATATACTGTACCCCAGTACGCCTACATATTTGAAAGACTAGGTCTAAGTTGACCTGTTATACATATAAGCCTAAGAATCAACTTAATGGATCCGCAATGCAGGCGGAATATTGTTTGGCAGAAATATATTTATTCTCAGAAGTTTATGTAAACTGAGAGTCACCTGATTATCGAGGCCCGCGACCAGCGGCCTGATTTCGTCGTCATTATATTGGTCCGTGTTTACGGCCAATCTTCTTCACCAGAATGAAGTACCTGGCATGTGAGGCCAGAATGAAGTCTTATGCTAGTTGTAGGACAATAGCATTGACTTTGTTAAATAACTGATATCGCCCGTACTAGGCAATATATTTGCTAGGGCTTACCTGAAGGGGCTCAGTCAGGGATCAGAGCTATTTCATGAACAGTAATTATTGGTCAAGACATTGTTACATATCTAAGCTGTTCGGGATCTGTGATGCCTGATGTTAACCTTCATAACTACACATATAATGTCCATGATCTAGTACTATTGACTGTTTCGTCCATCATAATATTATTGTACATCATGAATAAATATTGTAAACGTCAGCAGCATTCCCTACTTCACTGACTTCTACTTGCGGTTGTGTGAGTCTATGTGAAGTCGTCCAAGAGCCTATACGGCCTTCGTGTTGTCAGCACTACTATTCACTCACCTACACGATCAACCACAGTCTTATACAAGTACTACACGTCTGTATTTACATGTATGCTGATACTATGAGTGTCTCTACTATACCCTGGCGGCACCTCATGCCGATGACCTAGATTACACCGCATCATTGTGACACGCCCACTCTGCCATCTTTACAACACACGAACACAAACGAGCAGTTATACATCTGGAGCGAATAGAACATTACATCTCTACATCTCCAGCCTTAAACAGACAGTAAACAGACTTTTACAATATATATATATATATATATATATATATATATATATATATATATATATATATATATATATATATATATATATATATATATTATATATATATATATATATATATATATACTAAGGTGCTTTTATAATAAATAAAATATGTACACAATGAAATCATCACCCCCTCCCTGCTCTCTATGGAGCCTGGCGGGGCCACCTCTGCTGTTAATTTCTTGTAAGGTAACCCGCACGAAACAGTCATCAGCTCTTGAAGTGATGTTCATGTATCAAGCTATTTGCAGTGATGAGGTTGCCAGCCTTTTATGACACTGTACATCCACAAGCAAATTATACATGTCAAAATTCAACATAAAATGTACATATTACAACTTACCCCGAGATTTTTCGGGCCAGCACAAACATGTTACACAGGAAACGTCCGAAGAATGTCGCGCAACTGATTTAAGATGCCGTCTCTTTCATGTGAATTAGGTGTCTAGCTGAGTGTACTCGAAGTTGGCTTTTTAGACTTCAGTTTCAAAGTCAAGTCTCCGGGGCTACTCTCTTCTAATCTTAGAATTCACGTCTAGTCCTATTGCGTGTCCTGTATTTGGGTCCTAATACTTTGTGTTCCTAGCTATGATTTCTTCTGGAAGCAATTGAAAGTCAGTGAAGTAGTCTTACAATGCTGTAGCATGTACGCAACATTTTCTGCCTATGCACCCAGGTTGCTACTTGGAGGAGAAGTGCAGTCAGGAGCATCTATCTTAGCATCTCAAATGCCAAACCAATTGTAAATAAGTGTCTCATTTTGTTAGAGGTCTATTCCTTTACTCTAATCGCTCATGTAGAACATTATTACATGACAACATAAGATAACATGTGATTTTCAAACCCCATTACCATATAAAGTCTTGCTTCTTCCGTTTCGCCTGTCATGTTTACCAGCTCACTACCTCACAGATCTATCATTATAATCTACTCCAAGATGTTATTTTCTTGCAACTGTTTATCACACTCATCTACCGGAAGTATTACATCACTGCCCATGTCTTAATCTTCAACAAGATTGTCATTTCCTACATCCCAGTGAGATATGTCGTGTATTTGGGCGTCATGTTTGCAGACTAGCACTTTATCATACGACAACATGGTTTCTTGTATCTTCCCAGACACAAAAAGTCTAGGTTAACAATAGGAATGTCACTCAGTGTAGACTCTTACTCCGCCTCGAGCTGGCAATAAGCGAAGTGTCAATGTGGCAAGCTCGCTCCTTCGCTACGTCTCCGATAACAAAGAAGAAATTAACCAAGAGAGGGATGTGTGAAAGGTATGACAATATGTGATAAAATAACCTTGATCGAGGAAATCGTAAACACTAAATACTGGAAGAATTAGCACATAAACGGAGTGGTAGAGCAATAATAAAGGAGAGGAGCGAGCACCAGAAAAAGAACGAACATATTTCGTGACAATCAACCAGACAGAAAATTAACTCGTGTGACAGATATATCATCATCTCGCTCCTTATGGAGCATGGGATCACCACTGCTGATGGTCACCTTGCAGGACGTCTAAGCTCTTGTATGTGGTGGTTTATGTAGCTATATGTTTTACATACTCAAGTTGCCAGCCTCAGGCACAAACTATTAAAAGTCTCATACGACATGCATGAGGGAACAATAGCCCTAGTCTTTATTTGACTCGTCAGACACCCCCCCCCCACCCCGGGAACTACACAGGACATAACACATACATAGATACACACAGAACAGACGCGTATCACATATACTGTATCTACACACACAAATACAGAGACACACACATCCACAATCATACAAACACACTAACACACAGATAACAACATATATATACACAGACGAGGCATGCGGGTTTCCTAAAAACAAATAAAATACACAAAATAAGGTGACAATTTCATACACCTCTTTGGAAATAGGACGGAGTGAAAGAAATTTAAGAATAAAAATGTAAAAACAAAAGCCTTACATGCAATAATCTCTCAGACCAAATAGATGGACACATTCATTGCTGAATGCAAAAAGAAGAAATGCATTTGTTGGACACTGGCTGTGAGGGAGCCAAATCAAGGAGTGAATTACTTGTGAGAAACTGGGAGACGAGGAGAAAATGAGGGTATTATCTGGAAAATGAGAACTGCTAGTTTTAGTCTTTGCTAAACTTGATGTTGATATGTAAGCTAGTCGTTTGTTTAACTTGATGTTGATATGTAAGTTAGTCGTTTGTTTAACTTGATGTTGATATGTAAGCTAGTCGTTTGTTTAACGATGTTGATATGTAAGCTAGTCATTTGTTTAACGATGTTGATATGTAAGCTAGTCGTTTGTTTAACTTGATGTTGATATGTAAGCTAGTCGTTTGTTTAACTTGATGTTGATATGTAAGCTAGTCGTTTGTTTAACTTGATGTTGATATGTAAGCTAGTCGTTTGTTTAACTTGATGTTGATATGTAAGTTAGTCGTTTGTTTAACTTGATGTTGATATGTAAGCTAGTCGTTTGTTTAACTTGATGTTGATATGTAAGCTAGTCGTTTTAGACTTTGTATAATTTAATGTTGATGTATAAGCTAGTCGTTTTAGACTTTGTATAACTTAAATGTTGATGTATAAGCTAGCCGTTTCAGACTTTGTTTAACTTAATGTTGATAAATAAGCTAGTCGTTTAAGACTTTGTATAACTTAAATGTTGATGTGTAAGCTAGTCGTTTCAGATTTTGTTTAACTTAATGTTGATATATAAGCTATTCGTGTTAGACTTTGTTTAACTTAATGTTGATAAATAAGCTGGTCATTTTAGACTTTGTTTAACTTAATGTTGATAAATAAGCTATTCGTGTTAGACTTTGTTTAACTTAATGTTGATAAATAAGCGGGTCGTTTTAGATTTTGTTTAACTTAATGTTGATAAATAAGCTATTCGTGTTAGACTTTGTTTAACTTAATGTTGACAAATAAGCTAGTCGTTTTAGACTTTGTATAACTTAAATGTTGATGTATAAGCTAGCCGTTTCAGACTTTGTTTAACTTAATGTTGATAAATAAGCTAGTTGTTTAAGACTTTGTATAACTTAAATGTTGATGTGTAAGCTAGTCGTTTCAGATTTTGTTTAACTTAATATTGATATATAAGCTATTCGTGTTAGACTTTGTTTAACTTAATGTTGATCAATAAGCTGGTCATTTTAGACTTTGTTTAACTTAATGTTGATAAATAAGCTATTCGTGTTAGACTTTGTTTAACTTAATGTTGATAAATAAGCGGGTCGTTTTAGATTTTGTTTAACTTAATGTTGATAAATAAGCTATTCGTGTTAGACTTTGTTTAACTTAATGTTGACAAATAAGCTAGTCGTTTTAGACTTTGTATAACTTAAATGTTGATGTATAAGCTAGTCATTTCAGACTTTGTTTAACTTAATGTTGATATACAAGCTATTCGTGTTAGACTTTGTTTAACTTAATGTTGATATATAAGCTATTCGTGTTAGACTTTGTTTAATTTAATGTTGATGTCTCCATATTTCTTCTCCGTGAGCTTGGCGTTCTTCTGCTTCTTTTACCCTGGGGATGTCAGATTATGGATTGCCCTGTAAGGCTATCAACAAGGTTTCCAATGTTTGTCCTATTCATCTCCATGGTTTTCTTCTCATCTCTCAGTGGTTCTTGTTTGGTTCCTGTCATCAGTTCCACATTAGTGCTCTTGTCATGCCATTTTAATCCTGTAATTCCACACCTTCACCCACTGACGAAAGTCTGTCACTTTTTTGGTTGTGGTTTTTGTTGTTCTCCATGTTTCAGAGCCACACAATAGGACTGACTTGACAGAGCCATACAATAGGACTGACTCGACATTTGAGTTAACAATTCACATTTGTTGCGTTCGTCTATATTCGTCCTTACCTCCATATGTGTCACAATGCAATTAAAACTCTTCTAGCCTTTTGATATGACAGGAAATTATACAGTTCGTTGATGCAAGAGGTGATCTGATCATCAGACATCGTCGTCCCTCTCCCTCCCCCTCCTTCTCCCCGCCCCCAGGCTGGTCTTTTTGATCGTTTTACTTCCATGAGACTACGGTTTGCGGGGGAAGAGAAGATTCAAAGGACACGGCATCCGATATAAGTCATAACTCTCTAAGTTCACCCTCTCGAGTTTGTTTTTTCCCCGCCTGAACTAGAAATAAGGGAATCGAACTCTCAACAGTTTTGTTGTTGCCATTTCAAAATTGACTATTTGCTCCTGGTTTTATGCATCCTGCCAATTTGAGGCGGTTATGAAAGTATTACATTTTAGTTACATAACTTACAGTTCTGACTTTCAAAGTGTGCTGCGAGTGTTCCTCAGCCAGACAGCGACCATTTAAAAATGAGATAGATTTAAACAACTTTTAATACCACGTTTTTATTTAACACTGCCGGGCTTTAACATCTATGTCGTCGTTTTCACCTTTCTCTCTCCCAGTCTCTCTCTCATTCTTGCTCTTTTTCCGCTTGTCATTGTACATATAGTACACGTCTGTCTATATACCTGTCTGTCTATATATCTGTCTGTCTATATACCTGTCTCTCTTACTGTAAACAAGATCCCCTCTGCCCGCCGGTCTAGTCTGGAACTTGTTAAGTCAGAAACAAAGCGACTGAGATGTTGTTCTAGCTCAGCTGAATGCCCGTCCAGAAATCAATTACCTTTGTCTATTAGATCACTTGGACCTTTAGCTTCAAGTTATGCCACTTTGATGAACTGAGATTTTATGCTTGTGTGTGTTTCTCTTTGTGTAATACGTGAATCTGTCTGTGTGTGTGAGTGAATGGATGCAGTTGAATGGATGTATGTGTGGTTGGGTGTGTATGCATCAGTCTGATGCATTTATTTGTATGTACGCGTGTGTTTATATATGTCTGTGTGATATATACGTTTCTGTGTGTGTATCTGTTTGGATGTTGTGCATTCGTGGGTGTGTCCCTAGCACTGTGTGGGGCAGACGCTTGTGTGTGTATGTGTCTGTCTGACGAGTAGATCTCAATGGAAACAAAATTATAACTACAGCCAAACATGTCCGCCAATGAAATTAAGGGAGACGAGCTAAGGGAGAGAGCTAAGGGAGACGAGCTAAGTTAGACAGCTAAGGGAGACGAGCTAAGGGAGGCGAGCTAAGGGAGACGAGCTAAGGGAGATAGCTAACTGAGAGAGCTAAGGGAGACGAGCTAATGGAGAGAGCTAAGGGAGACGAGCTAAATAAGACGGTCTAAAATAAAAGACAATGCAGGGCAACATTTGCCGTCCTATTCTTCACAGGGAGCCAAAAATAAGGTTTAAGACGATGACATTTTTATGATGGCGATGACGATAATGATTATGACAATCACGACGATTTTGATGATAATTGATGATGCCTGATGGAGATGAAAATAATGAGGGTGAAGATGATGATAGGCGGGACAGTAAAGCTACGCAGAACTGCAAGAAATGGCATAAAGAAATGTTGAATGACGGAGTGTTGGGGGCACTGACCCTTGACCCAAAGCAGGGTCATGTTATTGTCCGATGTCTAAATCGAATTCCACATTCACGGAACGATAGAGCGTATTTGAAAGTCAGTGAACTAATAAATTTGATTCGGAACTTAGCGAACCAGCGAATGTAATTTTTATCTTGTAATGTGAATAAGGCTGATCTAGAAATAACAGTATTCACATCAACGCTGCTATTTCTGTACAAGAATTTCTATTCTTCTGAACTCCCTGACACGAAGACCCTGCCAGACGCTATAATACAATGTTTTTGGCTTTAAAACGTGGAATACTATCAGTTCTACATAACCTTCAAGCCTTGTGGTATATCTTGTGATAGATTTGGCTTTTATAATTATATAACATCTTATCCACTCTGTGCACTGAGATAAATGGTACACGTAGTGTACTATGTCTAGTTCTCCGTGCAAACTAACTATATGAACTAACTATATGAACTAACTATATGAACCAACTATATGAACTAACTATATGAACTAACTATATGAATTAACTATATGAACTAACTATATGAACTAACTATATGAACTAACTATATGAACTAACTATATGAACTAACTATATGAGCCAACTATATGAACTAACTATATGAACTAACTATATGAACTAACTATATGAATTAACTATATGCACTAACTATATGAACTAACTATATGAACTTACTATATGAACTAACTATATGAACTAACTATATGAACAAACTATATGAACTAACTATATAAACTAACTATATGAACTAACTATATGAACTAACTATATGAACAAACTATATGAACTAACTATATAAACTAACTATATGAACTAACTATATGAACTAACTATATGAACAAACTATATGAACTAACTATATGCACTAACTATATGAACTAACTATATGAACTAACTATATGAACTAACTATATGAATTAACTATATGCACTAACTATATGAACAAACTATATGAACAAACTATATGAACTAACTATATGAACTAACTATATGAACAAACTATATGAACTAACTATATAAACTAACTATATGAACTAACTATATGAACTAACTATATGAACTAACTATATGAATTAACTATATGCACTAACTATATGAACTAACTATATGAACAAACTATATGAACTAACTATATAAACTAACTATATGAACTAACTATATGAACTAACTATATGAACAAACTATATGAACAAACTATATGAACTAACTATATAAACTAACTATATAAACTAACTATATGAACTAACTATATGAACTAGGGTAGAGAGTACGTCTAGTACGGCTTCACCAACCTTTTCGAAGAGAAACTGTATTGTGATGATAGAAGCCTGAGACAGACCATCAACTTTATGAGAGAGATGTGATTATATGAGAGTGATCATAGAAGTCTGAGACAGACCACCAACTTTATGAGAGAGATGTGATTATATGAGAGTGATGATAGAAGCCTGAGACAGACCATCAACTTTATGAGAGAGATGTGATTATATGAGAGTGATGATAGAAGCCTGAGACAGACCATCAACTTTATGGGAGAGATGTGATTATATGAGAGTGATGATAGAAGCCTGAGACAGACCACCAACTTTATGGGAGAGATGTGATTATATGAGAGTGATGATAGAAGCCTGAGACAGACCATCAACTTTATGAGAGAGATGTGATTATATGAGAGTGATGATAGAAGCCTGAGACAGACCACCAAATTTATGGGAGAGATGTGATTATATGATAGTGATGATAGAAGCCTGAGACAGACCACCAACTTTATGGGAGAGATGTGATTATATGAGAGTGATGATAGAAGCCTGAGACAGACCACCAACTTTATGGGAGAGATGTGATTATATGAGAGTGATGATAGAAGCCTGAGACAGACCATCAACTTTATGAGAGAGATGTGATTATATGAGAGTGATGATAGAAGCCTGAGACAGACCATCAACTTTATGAGAGAGATGTGATTATATGAGAGTGATGATAGAAGCCTGAGACAGACCATCAACTTTATGAGAGAGATGTGATTATATGAGAATGATGATAGAAGCCTGAGACAGACCATCAACTTTATGAGAGAGATGTGATTATATGAGAATGATGATAGAAGCCTGAGACAGACCATCAACTTTATGAGAGAGATGTGATTATATGAGTGTGATGATAGAAGCCTGAGACAGACCATCAACTTTATGAGAGAGATGTGATTATATGAGAGTGATGATAGAAGCCTGAGACAGACCATCAACTTTATGAGAGAGATGTGATTATATGAGAGTGATGATAGAAGCCTGAGACAGACCACCAACTTTATGGGAGAGATGTGATTATATGAGAGTGATGATAGAAGCCTGAGACAGACCACCAACTTTATGGGAGAGATGTGATTATATGAGAGTGATGATAGAAGCCTGAGACAGACCATCAACTTTATGAGAGAGATGTGATTATATGAGAGTGATGATAGAAGCCTGAGACAGACCATCAACTTTATGAGAGAGATGTGATTATATGAGAATGATGATAGAAGCCTGAGACAGACCATCAACTTTATGAGAGAGATGTGATTATATGAGTGTGATGATAGAAGCCTGAGAGAGACCGCCAACTTTATGAGAGAAATAGATGTGGTTTTATGAGAGTGATGATAGAAGCGTGGGACAGACCACCAACTTTATGAGAGAGATGTGATTATATGAGAGTGATGATAGAAGGCTCAGAGAGACCGCCAACTTCATAAGAGAGATAGATGTGGTTTTGTGAGAGTGAAAAAACAAGAAGAAGACAGAGAGTATACTGACTTCACAGAATGAATTTTGGACATTGAAAAACAACATGGCCTCAACAACAGGCAATAGAAATAAGAGCAAACAAAGAAGTAAATTTTTGCCAGAACAACAAGCATATTAAATGTAAATTGTGATGGCCATGTGGAAGTTTGAAGACCAGCAGAACAGAAGACGTCTAAACAATACAAATCTCAGGTGTCAGATCAAAGGTATGCAGGACTGCCAACAGACATCGCAAGACTAGGTGAGCGAGATTTAGGAAGACAGAGATACACAGACAGTCGATCGGAGGTGTTGCATGTGTGTAGTTGTGTGTGTGTGTGTACATGTGGGTTACAGCATCTTCTGTTGGAACGAGCACAATGGGTCAAAAGAATGAAGGATGAAAATCAAAAGATGAGAAAAGAAGACGACGGAGGAAAATGAAGTTAACGAAGGTGAAGTAAGAAGCGGCGCAGAAATTATGATTGTACTGAACAAACAGAGAAAAGAGGATATTAATGATAACAATAAGATAATTAAGATAAGATGTTTGAAGAAGAGGAGGAGAGTGGATAAGGAACAGAAGGATGATAAAGAAGAGGCTGAGGAGAATGAGGGAGGGAAGGAAAATAAAGAAGAAAAAGAAGAAGAATGAGGAAGTTGAGGAGAATAAGGAAGAGGAGAAGGAGAAGAAAAACAAATAAATAAATGTGCCCATAAAAAAGAGGGAGGGTAAGAATTAAAAGGGCGATAAATGAGATGGAGGGCAGTAAAGGAGATAACAAGAAGAATACAGATGAGGACAGAAGAAAGGACAGAGTGACAGCGACGACGACGAAAAGGAAGGCAAAGATTATTGATGATAATAATGACTATGATAATTATGACGATAGTGATGATGATAATGAATGAGAAGAAATCGATGACGAAACAGATAAAGAAGTAGAAGACACAAAATAAGTTCTCCTTATCGATAAGATTTCTGCAGCGCCTTGACATTCTTAAAATGTATTAAGACGTCAGAGAATTCAAATAGCCATTTCTTGTCACCTTTTTCTCCACAAGTCTAATCCTTCCTATAGTCTTTCTGGCTTCTTTCTTTCCACAGCTTGAATCTCTGCTATAATCCTTCTGGCCGCTTTCTATCCACAAGTTGAATCCAATTTATAATCTTTCTGGCCCTTTTCTCTCCACAGGTCGAATGCTCATATCATCCATCTTGCCTCCCTTTTCTCGTTGTTCCATTTTAGCTCAATAAGGAACGTGGGCAGCTAACAGTTCCACTCCTCACCAGAAGAATGAGTGAAAGTGCTTCATATTTGTTTGGCAGTGGTGATTTCTGTAAAGTTCTAGAAGATGTGGTTGCTAGCTCATACACAACCTTCACTATACAATGTTTACGCTATGCTGAGGAGGACGCAGTGGTATGATTATTTGCTCTCAAGAAATCGTGCTCTAGAATTACACAATGGCACATCTAGCATGGCACATCTAGCACGGCACATCTAGCACGGCACATCTAGCACGGCACATCTAGCATGGCACATCTAGCACACTATATATAATATCATCATCATCATCATCATCAGTTGCCATCTCCACAACGAAGGTTGGCTGTAATGGATCTCCAACGTCTTCTGTCTCTTGTCTTGATGGTGCACTCTGATAGACTCTTTCCTGTCCATCTCTTGATGTTGTCTTCCCACTTATAGCGCTGTCTTCCCCTTGCACGTTTGCCTTCAACTCTCCCTTCTGTTATGGTCTTCTGCAAGGTGTTATGCCTTTTTATGTGGCCAAAGTATTTTAGCTGTCGAACTTTGACCTCCCTCATTAGTTCTCTTTTCATACCTAGATTTTCTAGGACCTCCTTATTTGTTTTCATCTCTTTCCATGAGATACGCCCCATTCTTCTATATATCCACATTTCAAGAGCCTCAGTTCTTTCTTCCAACTGCTTATTCATCGTCCATGTTTCTGCACCATACAGAAATGCAGAATATATATAACACTTTATGATTCTCAGTTTTAATTTGTGAGATAACTGTTTGGATGTCAGTATATGTTTCATGTTGCTGAATGTAGCTTTGGCCATTCCTATTCTCTTCTTGATTTCTGTTTCACATCTGCCATCTTCTGTTATTATATGACCGAGATATACGTAGCTCTTGACTTGTTCCAGGATTTCCCCATTTAGGCTTATCTTTAATGTGGGTTTATCGTCTGTTTTGCTAATTATCATAGTTTTTGTTTTCTCAATATTAATGTCGAGTCCATATTCATGACTTATACTGTTCACTTGCTTCACTAGTTCTTGTAACTCCTGTTCGCTTTCAGCTAACAACACGATATCATATATATAATATACTGTATTTAAATGAGCAAGAAACATAAAAATAATCTTATCTCACATGTTTTAAAATCTGGGCACACTGAAAATGTATACGTTTGTTTTTCTGACTATTTATAATTAAATTAATTTTTTTCCTGGCGCATATTCATTATATTTATATTAATATGCATGTCGAAAAACAAAATTGAAAGCAGTTTTTATCTTTAGGTTTGACTTTTAGCGACCTAAAAAGGTCTATTCGGTTTCCCTCGATCTCTCTGACTCTGGCGATTGCCTTGTGATGCTATCAGCAGGTTTCCTCAACGTATTCTATTCAAAGCAAGCGTCCACTTCTCATCTCTTGTTCCAGTGACACTTGCTTGATTCTTGTCATCTCTTGTTCCGGTGACACTTGTCTGTTTCTTGTCATCTCTTGTTCCGGTGACACTTGTCTGTTTCTTGTCATCTCTTGTTCCGGTGACACTTGTCTGGTTCTTGTCATCTCTTGTTCCAGTGACATTTGTCTGGTTCTTCTCATCTCTTGTTCCAGTGACACTTGTCTGGTTCTTATCATCTCTTGTTCCGGTGACACTTGTCTGGTTCTTGTCATCTCTTGTTCCAGTGACACTTGCTTGGTTCTTGTCATCTCTTGTTCCGGTGACACTTGTCTGGTTCTTGTCATCTCTTGTTCCGGTGACACTTGTCTGGTTCTTGTCATCTCTTGTTCCGGTGACACTTGTCTGGTTCTTGTCATCTCTTGTTCTGGTGACACTTGTCTGGTTCTTGTCATCTCTTGTTCCAGCGCCACTTGTCTGGTTCTTGTCATTTCTTGTTCCAGTGACATTTGTCTAGTTCTTATCATCTCTTGTTCCAGTGACACGTGCCTGGTTCTTGTCATCTCTTGTTCCAGTGGCACTTGCTTGGTTTTTGTCATCTCTTATTCCAATGACACTTGTCTGGTTCTTGTCATCTCTTGTTCCAGTGACACTTGTTTTGTTCTTGTCATCTCTTGTCCCAGTGACACTTCTCTGGTTCTTGTCATCTCTTGTTCCAGTGACACTTGTCTGGTTCTTGTCATCTCTTGTTCCAGTGACACTTGTCTGGTTCTTGTCATCTCTTGTTCCAGTGACACTTGTCTGGTTCTTGTCATCTCTTGTTCTAGTGACACTTGTTTGGTTCTTGTCATCTCTTGTTCCAGTAACACTTTTCTGGTTCTTGCCATCCCTTGTTCCAGTGACACGTGTCTGGTTCTTGTCATCTGTTGTTCCAGTGACACTTGTTTGGTTCTTGTCGTATCTTGTTCCAGTGACACTTGTATGGTTATTGTCGTATATTGTTCCAGTGACACTTGTTTGGTTCTTGTCATCTCTTGTTCTAGTGACACTTGTTTGGTTTTTGTCATCTCAAGTTCCAGTGACACTTGCTTGGTTTTTGTCATCTCTTGTTCCATTGACACTTGTCTAGTTCTTGTCATCTCTTGTTCCAGTGACACTTGTCTGGTTTTTGTCATCTCTTGTTCCAGTGACACTTGCCTGGTTGTTGTCATCTCTTGTTCCAGTGACACTTTCCTGGTTCTTGTCATCTCTTGTTCCAGTAACACTTTTCTGGTTCTTGTCATCCCTTGTTCCAGTGACACGTGTCTGGTTCTTGTCATCTCTTGTTCCAGTGACACTTGTCTGGTTCTTGTCGTATCTTTTTCCAGTGACACTTGTATGGTTATTGTCGTATCTTGTTCCAGTGACACTTGTTTGGTTCTTGTCATCTCTTGTTCCAGTGACACTTGTTTGGTTTTTGTCATTTCTTGTTCCAGTGACACTTGCCTGGTTTTTGTCATCTCTTGTTCCATTGACACTTGTCTGGTTCTTGTCATCTCTTGTTCCAGTGACACTTGTCTGGTTCTTGTCATCTCTTATTCCAGTGACACTTGCCTGGTTGTTGTCATCTCTTGTTCCAGTGACACGTGCCTGGTTCTTGTCATCTCTTGTTCCAGTAACACTTGTCTAGTTCCTGTCATCTCTTGTTCCAATGGCACTTGTCTGGTTCTTGTCATCTCTTGTTTCAGTGACACTTGCCTAGTTCTTGTCATCAGCCCGAAATTGGCGATCTTCTTATACAAATTCAATCCTTCAGGTCTACCGAAGCACCCATTTATAAAAGTCTGTAATCTCTGTTGGTTGTTACGTTTGTTGCTCTCCATGTTTCAGATCCACACAATAAGACTGGCCTTACATCTGAGTTGAACACTTCTATGTTTGCGTTGGACTTGATTTTTTGTTATTTCCATATATTTCCTAATGCAATAAAAACACTATGTCCCTTTTGTATTCTTATTTAGATGTTTGTCTGTTTGTCTAACTTTGTCTGTTTGTCTGTTTGTCTAACTTTGTCTATATTGATATCAAGATATATTCATGAGTTTGTCTTTTGTAGCAATGTTTCTCCAATACAGCCTTATAATCATTCGGCATGAAGCCCTACGTTTATTAAATACAACTGATAATTTTCGTTTATTAGCTAGACAGAATAGTTTTCAAATGTTTTTATTGTGTTTACTAAATATAGATGAATCTGATTCTAAATATTTTGAATAGCCGCGAGTTCTTTGATATTTTGTTTTGTACAATTTAGTTCGCTTAAAAGCTTTATCAAACAAGAGATTATATATTTTAACATGAGCTATTTATAGTTTTATTGTAAACGTAATTTCTGTTAGGGAAAGCCTTTTCGCGCATGTGCACGATTTGTGTTTACCGAATATATAAATAAGTTAAAGGTAGTCTCATAACTTATCATGCCGTAGGGGAGTGAATTGTTAGAGACTCCACCTACACTAGGTCTCAGATTTATGAAGTGGGTGACCAGTTCCTGTTATCACTATCTTTTCCTTCCATAACTCATTAGCAGGATCAGGGACCCATTTACATCTGGGTAGATTGGAGCTTCTACAAGTCTTGCAGAAATTATGTGAGGACAGCAAACCATAAGTCAGAAGAGTTCAGGACCACCACTGGTGTAAGACAAGGTGATATCCTATCACCTTACCTCTTCATACTCCTCATGGACGATGTCATCAAGGCATGTAAGGAGAGAACAAGAAAGTATTCAGTGGGGTACTGGAAGATGAGACAGGTCTATAATTCGGAGCTGGCATTTGCTGATGATGTTGCCCTGATTGCTAAATCAGAGGCACATCTCCAATCCAACCTGCAAGTCTGGAAGGAAGAGCTGGAGAAGAGAGGGATGGTCATAAGCAGCTCTAAAACAAAATCCATGGTGATATCACGAGAAGAAAGAAGACATCAGATTACGCTGGGAGAACAGGTCCTGGAGCAGGTCGACCACTTTAAATACCTCGGAGCTATTATAGACCGAAAGGGAGGCATCAAAGAAGAGCTGGCCACTCGAAAAGCAGCAGCTGGGAGACTTTTTCAGGCCATAAATCGAGGATTCCTCAGCAAGAGAGAGGTTGGTAAGAAAACGAAGATGGCTGTATACCGCTCCACATATATCCCAGTCTTGACATATGGATGCGAATCATGGGCAATGACTACAACCCATAAAAGCCAGATCCAAACCTCAGAAATGAGGTATCTGAGGAAGGTGGTTGAAGTAACAAGAAGAGACATGGTACGCAACCAGACGATACGTCAAGGCCTTAAATCCTACCCCCTGCAGACCCAAGTAGAACAGTCCCAATTAAGATGGTTTGGCCATGTCTGCAGAATGGGAGAAGATCGGATACCACGACAAGCATGGGAAACAAAGAGCCAAGGATCCAGACCCCGAGGACGACCCAGAGTCCGCTGGGAGGACAACATTAGACAATCTTTGAAGGACCGAGGACTAGAATGGAACCAGGCCAGGAGGAAGACAGCCGATAGGATAGTCTGGCGCTCTCTCTTCCAAACCTCTACACCTCACGGTAGAAGGGGAACGACTAAGTAAGTAAGTAAGTAAGTAGATTGGAGCATCACGCGATCTGGTTTCAAACCTGGTTTCTCTGTCTTGAGAAAGCAAACGTTCTAACAACTCTGCCATTTTATTTAAACCACTCCAGGTGTGTATACAGCTGTAATATCAAACAATTGTCTTTTATATTTGGACAAGTGCTTTAATATAAAAGATGGATCTTCTGTGTGGGCTGAACGGAGATGGCCTGGTCCAAACGATAGAAAGCTTCTTATTAAACTAAATAAATAAATCGCTATCATTGTCTTTCGCTGTCTATTGAGCACGGATACACTACTGCACTAGTGCTCTTACAGTAAGCCTTCATCACAGCATCATCATGTGCCGTTACAGCGGTGATTTGTGTAGCACTTTGTTTCACATGATGAGGTTGCCAGACCCACGCCCAATCTGACCGAGTAGCCTCTTACGACATGCCTGAGGCAGGTGCAGGGATATTTTTGTATTGTCCTCTCAGAGACCCCCAGGGAAATACGAGAGGCAGACATCTTGGGCTGATCTAATCTAACGGTCACTGCTGTGGTGGTTCATTGTGGTGTCATTTTATGCGCTGATAAATCCAGAAAGTGTCCTACTCGAATCTTCTATGGAACGGAACTAAAGAAGAGCTTTCATTACAACAAAACACGCGCGTAATTCAGATTTGAATCCATTCTACCGCAAACACCACACCACTTCAGGATATCTCTCGGTCAACCAGACCTCGTGGTAGCCTCGTGAAGATGTGTGAACATGTGATCGTCTCGGCTGCCATTGTTGATAGTGGCTATCGATTTATTGAAAACGCGATCATTAGCCGGATAAACTTGGTTAATTGTGAATATACGTTGTTTTTTTAAACTGGAACCTTTACTGGCTGGTACTTTCTTATTGTTAAAAAACTGGAAATTCTTTCTCTTTGAATGGATTATTCTTATTGCAGTCATTTAACCTCAGGGAGGAAGTAGTAAGGCGAAAATTGGCGTGCAATTGTGAATAATCTCAGCAAAATATTTTTGCTAATCAAGACAGACACCACCACTGCAAAAAAAAAAAAAAAAAATGCAACACGCTGGCACAGGTTTGATACAAGATGGCCGACTACAGTGGTGCTTCCAAGCTACTTAAGGAACGAAATGATAAAGAAGAAAATGTCGCTTCATATTTTCTAGAGTAATAGACAGCTTAATGACATGTTGTCTCTTTCTTCGGCTCCCCAAGGATCATAGGCCTTCAGCAAGTAAATAGACACTCTGTAAAGCTCGAATATAGTTTATCTAATTGACTACACTGACATGAGCAATGTGCAGGCTATTCCGCCAACCTGGCATTCTTAAATTGAGCTGTCAACGCAATCATGTGAATCAAATTATAGACATCAACTCTGCAAGATTGCACTTGTGGAAACACCCTACAAGATATGAACCCGTCCACAAATCGTGGCAATAATATAGACAAGGTTGGAGGAACAGATAAAGATATGAAACTATTTGGGAGATAAATCGGAGTCTAAAGAAAATTAAGTCCAACCCAAAAATGCAAATCTTCAGTTAAAATACAATCCTGCTTTATGGTACAGACACATGGATAATAACAAAACTTGCAATTAGATGTCACAAATATTCATAACCTGGTGCTTGTTATGACGGGATCACCATGTCGAAATTGACGGCAATAACCAGACAAAAACCAGGGGGCACAAGAAGTGAGAAGAGACGTTGAAATTGTGTACGACATACGCTAAGGAAACCAATTAATAGCATTACATTACAGTTCTGTTTCTGAAATCCTCAGGTTAAGACAAATAGTAGATGGACAAACACTTGAACGAGGGACAGAACTCGAGATACATTTGTAAGGCGCGAAGAAAACAAGAAAACTTTCTCAAATGGATGACACAAGGTAGAAAGGCTTAACGTCAAATTATTGAAGGCCTATAATCTACATGGAGTTTAAAATTATAAATGAATGCCCTTAAAAGTGGTAGGAAAGACTGGTTTCTTGATCCAGGTCAGATCTTTCTGCCTGGTGTGCTGTCATATTGTTTGTCTTAAAAATTACCTGCATCCCTTCGATCCATCTTCTCCTCAACTGTAATCTGTTCATTATTTTTTGTCCGCTTTGCAGTTTAATGTCCGTAATAAAGTTGATCATCTTTCATTGTCACGAGGTGTCCCACAATTACTCTGTCTTCCTCGTACATTTATCTTCAGTGCCAACGATTGCTGAAGTTTCATATTAGATATCACATGTCACGTCTGTCGGCTTTTCTTGGAAAAGTAAGCGCAAAATCTCAAGCATACAATTTCAACGAACAACAAAATTGACATAAAATTGAAACATGTTGTCAGATGGCTTAAACAGTGGTGTTCCAACTAAATTCACTCCTCAGGCACGTATATATCTTCATGTTGATAAAATGATAGCTAACAACATACCGTATTTTACCTTTTTGTTTGCCATCAAAGTCAAACGTATAGTTCACGGTATGAACTGAAACACAGAGTATACGTCTAATCCATTGTACGGCTATAAGATTTATAATAAATCTTGTCCTACGTATGTCTAAGATTTGGAGGAAATCTTGTTCCAGCGATGGCTCTAAGAAAATTATGCCTGGAATATTTCCACTAGGTAGGTCTAAGATATAGAGTACATTTGCATCTCAGAATCTAAAGGACAATGGAATAATATCACAACAGGTGAGATCAGATGTCTGACAAGACACGTACATTGATATAGGACATGGGACAAGTCTACAAGGCAATTGGAAATAGAAGATCTAGGCCCCTGGCAACCAAGAATATGTAGATACAGAACATAACATAAGGAACGATCAGGATACAGGGAGAGAGAAATATATCGTTACAGGGCGAGGGAAAGCTCTAGACATAGAGCAAAGGTGAAAAGATCTTAAATTAAAATTAGACAAACATAAAGGTATGTTTTCAGGCACTCGTAAGAAATAAAGAAGTAGAACACTTGGACAACAGAAAAACAACAGACGTGAGTGGCTTACCCAAGGGTTCGAACCCCGTACCTTCCGTACGACAACTCCGCCTAGCTATCAAGCGAATCACACTGACCCCACGGCCAGCTAGGCATCCCCAAAAAAGGATGCTTTGCTGACTATTTATCAGTACGAAACACACAAGATAACACCGGAAGTATACAGTGGGCAACTCAGCCCTTTAATGACGCAATCACTTCTGTTGTTCCCCTATTAACAGTATGTGTCAGTCCAAACAAGACAAAGACCTTGATACTGGGTCCAATAAATAGTAGAAGACTTAAGGACAGTAGTATAGAACAGAGGGTAGGTTTCTGGTATTGTATAAACATAAATAACACATAAGGAAGGGAAACCCGAGGCCTGTAAACAGTAAATTAATATTAGACAAACATAAAGGTATGTTTTCAGGCACTCGTAAGAAATAAAGAAGTAGAACACTTGGACAACAGAAAAACAACAGACGTGAATGGCTTACCCAGGGTTCGAACCCCGTACCTTCCGTACGACAACTCCGCCTAGCTATCAAGCGAATCACACTGACCCCACGGCCAGCTAGGCATCCCCAAAAAAGGATGCTTTGCTGACTATTTATCAGTACGAAACACACAAGATAACACCGGAAGTATACAGTGGGCAACTCAGCCCTTTAATGACGCAACACTTCTGTTGTTCCCCTATTAACAGTATGTGTCAGTCCAAACAAGACAAAGACCTTGATACTGGGTCCAGTAAATAGTAGAAGACTTAAGGACAGTAGTATAGAACAGAGGGTAGGTTTCTGGTATTGTATAAACATAAATAACACATAAGTATCAAGGTCTTTGTCTTGTTTGGACTGACACATACTGTTAATAGGGGAACAACAGAAGTGATTGCGTCATTAAAGGGCTGAGTTGCCCACAGTATACTTCCGGTGTTATCTTGTGTGTTTCGTACTGATAAATAGTCAGCAAAGCATCCTTTTTTGGGGATGCCTAGCTGGCCGTGGGGTCAGTGTGATTCGCTTGATAGCTAGGCGGATTTGTCGTACGGAAGGTACGGGGTTCGAACCCTGGGTAAGCCACTCACGTCTGTTGTTTTTCTGTTGTCCAAGTGTTCTACTTCTTTATTTCTTACGAGTGCCTGAAAACATACCTTTATGTTTGTCTAATATTAATTTACTGTTTACAGGCCTCGGGTTTCCCTTCCTTATGTGTTATTTATGAAAAGATCTTAACACTGGGCAGGAGAAAGATCTGGACACAGAGCAAATGGAAAGATCCGGACATAGAGCAAAGGGGGAAGATATGTACACAGGCTGAGGGAAAGATCTGGACATAGAGCAAGGCGAAGATCTGTACATAGAACAAAGGGGATCCGGACATAGAGCAAAGGGGGAAGATATGTACACAGGCTGAGGGAAAGATCTGGACATAGAGCAATGCGAAGATCTGGACATAGAACAAAGGGGAAGATCTGGACACAGAGCAAAGGGGAAGATCTGGACACAGGCCGAGGGAAAGATCTGGACATAGAGCAAAGAGGAAGATCTGGACAAAGAGCAAAGGGGAAGATCTGGACATAGAGCAAAGGGGAAGATCTGGACATAGAGCAAAGGGGAAGATCTGGACATAGAGCAAATGGGAAGATCTGGACATCGAGCAAAGGGGAAGATCTGGACATAGAGCAAAGGGAAAGATCTGGACATAGAGCAAAGGGGAAGATCTGGACATAGAGCAAATGGGACGATCTGTGTCGTGGTTGAGTTAAAGTGGTAGAGTATTTGTCGAGTTGGACATTAGTAGTGAAATCGACAAGGGATAGTGGACTGACAGAGTTATAGATTACACTTTAGATAAGGTGTAAATAGGAGATGGACTTGAGACAACCTGGAAGAAGATTTATTCAAATGATCTCTCTCTCCAAGCCTCAACTCACTTTTTCTGTCTAAGCATCTCCTGCTCTCACTCTTTTCTCTTATCATACATAGAGATTCTAGTAAAGAGCTAAAAATGTAAATATGGATGAAAGGGTCGGGAACAGCGCGTTAATAAATGAGTAAACTTTATTAAATGAAGACAAGCATGAAAATAATGCATCTCATCATAACATCATAAATGACATCAAAAAATCATCAGCAATCTCAATAATCATCAATAGTCATCAAAATCATCAATAGTCATCAAATCATCAATAGTCATCAAATCATCAATAGTCATCAAATACGCAAAATACACCAACAAACACACACACAGACCACCGACATGAACCTGTAGAACACAGAGAGATAAATAATCGAGTGGCAGTCCTTCCGTTTTCGGGGACCAGATGAAATAGTCCAGACAGTGTCTTATATGTAGATCCTTCGTGAGGGACTAAGCCTACAAAACTGTCCTTGTTGGTACTATCATTGGTGACTCCCCCCTACTGGCGCGAGGTGGGCTGGAAGACGCTGTTTATCTCCTGCTGACCAAATAAACAAACTGAACGGCAGCCTGTCCGCTTTAGTGGGACCCAATTGTACTAGCTCCAGGAAAGAGTCTTACGTGCAGATGTCCTTCAAAGCGATAGGATAAACTGCATACCTTCCCTTGTTGGTGCTGACCTTGGTGACCTCTTATCGCGTGAGTGGGCTGGGACCCTGTCTATCTTTGGCTGGCTGCTCCTAAGTGCGAGGTTCTACATAATCCAGAAATAACCATAGGACGAAGTCACTTGAGGACAACTGATCCCAAGGCGCTCTTATCAGGCGCTAGAATTGGCTTTAAATCCGGTTTTGGCTGGTTGACCGTGGTTTGGCTGAGTGCCACGTTTAGGCATACAGAGACTGGTGAATTGAATTCTGCTATAGACATGCTGGGCTGTTTTGAGATTTTGGAAGCCGCAATGCCCTGACTGGTAATCCAATAGGCGAGTAGGAAACTACTACTGCCATAGACGTTTTCAGATTGTTGCGTTGGCTCATTTCACAATGCGTGAGCTGAACTCCCGTGAGGGGGAAATGGCGTTGACAAAAGGGTTGTTGTTTCAGGTATGGCTGTGACACTCGTGGGGCTAGATATCCTCAGAATCAATCTAGAACGAAGAGACGGTGACATTCTTCGTCTGACTGGAAACTAGACTAGCAATTCGGTATCCCCTGAAACTGAGACCAAAAAGAGACACCCTTTTACATCAAGCAAATAATAAATCACACTAACTTTATACAGAAAGATTCGCTCCACTATGGGATTGAATTTATTGTAGTTATTGCTATGATAGTTTAGGGCTGTCTTTAACCATGTCTCCTGTTCCTTAAAAATATCAATTATCAACACGCGCCCGCATAGGCTTAATATCTATTGTACATCCATGTACCTGTCAGTAACATGTTCTAACAGCAAAATCTACTCCTCTTCTCCAAAATAAACATACAGCTGAATGGTTATGTTATTCATCTTACAACATTAAATGAATTTACATAAGCAGATTACAGCATGTGACATTACACAAATAAATCGTATGTCCCCTTGGGGAAATATATTAATATTCCACAAAATGAGTACAAAGAAAATGCAATGTTCTTGCTATAATACAGTTGTGACTGAGTCATAAGGTAAAATGTTTTCTATGGCTGGTGGCTGCTCCTGTGAATGTTATGGCTCGAGTCTAGCTACACAAGTAAGCATAAAATGATTCTCCCCAGCCACTAAAAATATCTATCCACAAGGAATAAGCGACTATCTCCTATAATTCAGTGTTTAAGTGAATAATCCACCTCTGACGTTATCTTACAGAAATGACAGTTAATGCCTATTCTTAACCCATGATAAGCATCTGTGGACTTATTCTACGCCTAGTGAGTGTTTGTTTTTGTAAGTCTATCATTTAACCCATTATAAACCAAAAACAGCTTAAACACCACTTAATTAAGGCTGAATACGGCACAACACTATCACTGAAGTAAATTACTGGGAGAAGTCCTCACATTCCTATCAGATATATATATATAAAACTCTGTAACATGAATATATCATATTATAAGATATGTCAACTCACCCCGAAAATGACTAGAGAAAGGCCTTAACATTTTAGTTCTGTTAAAGTCTGCCTAATTCTCATGATGGTCCATCTCGGGCCAGGAATCTTCTACGAGTGTGTTTGACGTAGTAAAATTTCAAATCTTATAGCTTACAAACCATTCTACCCGGGACACCTGCATAGCCTGATTCTACAGATGTATCAGCGTAATGCGTAATACCGGGTAAGACAAAGGTTTCAGAAGTAACAACTTTGCGAAAATTCCCCCAGAGAGACAATCATAATATTATGTGCTCTTTGCTCATCTAAGGGCAAACAACCCACAAACTGACCGCGATTGTTATCTCCCCCTGAAACAGATCAAACTCGTTACCCAGGCCTCAAAGGGTACTAGCCGCTCGTGGCTAACACTTTAAGCGTAACAGACGTTCTTCTGATCAGGCCAGGTGTGCTGACGTAACATTATCGTTCGCTGACCGCTGCAGGCTCGAACGTAAACAACCTCGGGTGGGGTTTGAGAAGGAGAAAACAATTGGGCCACACAGGTAGCAAAGCAAAGAGAAACAAAATGTCTAGGAAAACAGAACATTAAAGAGTAATAACATTGAGACGAGATGGAAAAATAAATTAAGTCACTGTCTACGTGACAATCTGGACAAAGAGCAAAGGGGAAGATCTAGACACAGGCCGACGGACAGATCTGGACATAGAGCAAAGGGAAAGATCTGGAAATAGAACAAAGGGGAAGATCTGGACACAGAGCAAATGGGAAGATCTGGACACAGGCCGACGGGAAGATGTGGACATAGAGCAAAGTGGAGGATCTGGACACAGGCCGAGGAAAGATCTGGACATAGAGCAAAGGGGAAGATCTGGGCATAGAGCAAAGGGGAAGATCTGGACATAGAGCAAAGGGAAGGATCTGGACATAAAGCAAAGGGGACGATCTGAACACAGGCCGAGGGAAAGTTCTGGACATAGAGCAAATGGGACGATCTGGACAAAGAGCAAAGGTGAAAATCTGGTCAGAGGCCGAGGGAAAGATCTGAACATAGAGCAATGGGGAAGATCTGGACATAGAGCAAAGGGGAAGATCTGGACATAAAGCAAAAGGGAAGATCTGAACACAGGCCGAGGGAAAGTTCTGGACATAGAGCAAATAGGACGATCTGGACAAAGAGCAAAGGGGACGATCTGGACACAGACCGATTGACAGATCTGGACATAGAGCAAAGGGAAAGATCTGGACATTGAGCAAAGGGGGAAGATCTGTACACAGGCTGAGGGAAATATCTGGACATAGAGCAAAGGCGAAGATCTGGAAATAGAACAAAGGGGAAGATCTGGAACAGAGCAAATGGGAAGATCTGGACACAGGCCGACGGGAAGATGTGGACATAGAGCAAAGTGGAGGATCTGGACACAGGCCGAGGAAAGATCTGGACATAGAGCAAAGGGGAAGATCTGGACATAGAGCAAAGGGGACGATGTAGACATAGAGCAAAGGGGAAGATCTGGGCATAAAGCAAAGGGGACGATGTGGACATAGAGCAAAGGGGAAGATCTGGACACAGGCGAGGGAAAGATCTGGACATAGAGTAAAGGGGAAGATCTGGGAATAGAGTAAAGGGGAAGATCTGGACATAAGCAAAGCGGAAGATCTGGACATAAGCAAAGGGGAAGATCTGGACATAAGCAAAGGGGAAGATCTGGACATAGAGCAAAGGGGAAGATCTGGACACAGAGCGAGGAAAAGATCTGGGAATAGAGTAAAGGGGAAGATCTGGACATAAGCAAAGGGGAAGATCTGGACATAGAGCAAAGGGGAAGATCTGGACATAAAGCAAAGGGGAAGATCTGGACATAGAGCAAAGAAGGAGATCTGGACATAAGCAAAGGGGAAGATCTGGACATAAGTAAAGGGGAAGATCTGGACATAAAGCAAAAGGGAAGATCTGGACATAGAGCAAAGAGGGGGATCTGGACACTGGCCGAGGGGAAGATCTGGACATAGAGCAAAGGGGAAGATCTGGACATAAGCAAAGGGGGAGATCTGGACACAGGCCGATGGAAAGATCTGGACATAGAGCAAAGGGGAAAGTTCTGGACACGGAGCAAAGGGGAAGATCGGGACAAAGAGTGATGGGGGAGATCTGGACAAAGAGCGATGGGGAGATCTGGACAGAGCAAAGGGGGATATCTGGACATAGAGCAAAGGGGGAGATCTGGACAAAGAGCGATGGAGGAGATCTGGACAGAGCAAAGGGGGAGATCTGGACACATGCCGAGGGAAAGTTTTGGACACTTAGCAAGGGGAATGTCTGGACATGATCTGGAAGTATGGCTAATTGAAAGAACTGGACACAGGAAAAATGGGGAGATCTGTACTCAGGACAAATGGAAAATCTGGACACAGGGCAATAGGCAGATCAAGATGACTGTGGGCAGACGTTAATACACAAAACCAGAAGAAAAAAAATGTTATAACATGTGGCTACAGCAACACACCTCGTGCTAGAACCGAACAACAGCATCTTCCCACGCTTCTTTATGCACAGCGTAAAAGAAAAAAAAATTAAAAGTTGCCTAGTTCTCTCACCCCTGTGTAGACCGCCCACAAATAAATCATGTTCTATCCAAAAAGATTTGGTCCGAAACATGTTAAAATCATCAAACGCACATCTATCTTAATCAGCTCGTGTCAGCTCTAGTCAAACTCTCTAATCATGCGTAGCACATCAGAACAAATAACGTCAAGCCAAACTCTTCCACTGATCAATAACAACCGTCCTGAAATCGTGGCATTCAAAACGACAAGGCGGAACATTCAACCAGCTGTGGATGCTTCACTTATATCAGTTATATATATATATAAGACATGACTGAGTGGGAATAATAGACGTGAATCACGGCTTTCTATATTGCTTATATAACGATGTCATAATAATTGCTTTACTGTCAAAGTGTTCTCATAGATAAGTTTGTGGTGAACCAGAAACGTGGGTCATGAAAAAGATAGTTAGGTACAGTCTAGACATTCAAGAAAAACAGGAGTTAACAGACAGAGCAACGGATAAACATCAAGACAGAGTTTAAGGATTGAGTAACAGATAAACATCAAATCAGAGTTAAAGGATTGCGTAACAGATAAACATCAAGACCAACAGAGCTAAGAGAGTAACACATACAATTATCAAGACATGGTGAATAGATAGAATAACAGATACAAACGTCAATCATCAAATAATCGTTAAAACGCTTAAGTAAACAGACAGAGTAACAAACAATCATCAGTAAGATCAAAGTTAACTGGTGCAGTAACAAATAATCATCAAGACAAACAAAGTTAACTTAAAGAGTAACAAATAATCAAGACAATCCAGACAATCATAGTCAACAGTTAAAGTAACAGACAATCATCAAGACACTGTTGTGAGCAGCTTAATCAAACACAACAGACTTTTAGAATATTTTTTAAAAGAAACAAAAACACTCAAAGTGACACAGTAGAACATAAGTTGGAATTGCGATGGGATGTACGATCTCTCCGATACTATTCGTGATGGCTATGCAGGTAATCCTCAATGCGGCTGAAGAAATGGCTATAGGTCCAAAGCTCGGTGGAATGTGTCACATGCCACCGCTCAAAGCATTCATGGATGACACAACAATTCTGACATCAGATGAACATCAGGCCCGAAGGATGTTAGCACGCCTGGATGAACTAGTCAGCTGGTGCAGAATGAGCTTCAAACCCAAGAAGTCGAGAAGCCTATCAGTCAGGAAAGGGAAGATAGCAGAGGTTTTATTCATGGTTTCCAACCAAAGAATCCCTACTGTCATTGAGGAACCTGTTAAAAGTCTTGGCAGGGTGTACGATGCCTCATTAAAAGACTCGAAGGCAGTGCAACAGACAATAGAAATGGCAAACAGAGGACTACAGATCGTAGACCAAAGCAGATTTCTGGGAAAGTTCAAACTGTGGTGCCTCCAGTTCATGTTAATACCGAAGTTGCTGTAGCCACTGCTTATATATGAAATAAGCACATGTACAGTGGACACTATGGAGCAGAAGGTCAATAAGTTCATGAGGAAATGGCTAGGGGTACCACCAGGTCTGTCAGATGTAGCACTGTACTGCAAAAAGTCAAAACTTCTGCTTCCCTTCAAGTCAGTTGTTGAAGAGTACAAAGTTGGAAAGGCAAGGCTGGCAATGATGCTACGCGAGTCAGCTGATGACGTGGTTAAGTCCATTCAGCCCACACTGAAAACAGGAAGGAAGTGGAGAGTGGAAGAAGCTGTTGATGCTGCCCAAGAGTCGCTCAAACTGAGGGAGGTAATCGGATACACACAAACGAATAGACGGGGATTTGGTCATGGTGACATCCGCTGGTGGTCCAAGGCATCAAGCAGGGAGCGCAGAGACATGGTAGTTCAGGAGATACGAGGGGCTGAGAATGATAAGAGGTTGCAAAAAGCAGTGCAGCAGGCCCAACTAGCCAATGGACTACATGGGAAGGAGCCCTGCAGAGGTCCTTGACATGGAATGATATATGGCATATGGCACCTCTTAGGCTCAGCTTCATTGTTAGATCAATGTATGACCTGCTGTCGTCGGCCACCAACCTTGTGAAATGGGGAAAGTCGGATGATGAGCAGTGCCCCCTGTGCCAGGGGAGGCAGACACTTGAACACGTGCTCTCAGCGTGTAAGGTGTAATTAGGGCAAGGGCGATACACTTGGCGCCATAACAAAGTGCTAAATGAGCTAGCTGCAAAAATAGACCAGGCAAGGATGAAGGCGAATAGCAAAGTCAGGCCGAGCACCGCAAATACATACTTTCTGAGGGCAGGAAAGTCAGCACACCCCAAACCGAGTAAACCTGTCAAAGTCCACAATACGTTGAGTTTTTTGGTGTACTAGTGAAAGGGCCGTGACTGAGGGGCAACAGGCGGCGTATATTATAAGAGGTATTAGGCACAGAATTTCAGTTGCTAGCGCGCAGTGGCTAGCCTCGTCGGCTTCGCGCAGGTGTCTCAGTGTGTGTCCTTAGTTGTGATGTGCGACGGAACGAACGGAATAATTTGTCTTCTCTTTGTTACTTTCACAATTGCCTCTACGGCTGGCGGAGTTGTGGATTTTAAAGTTGCTACCATAAGTGAAATGGGTTCATTTTCGATACAAGACAACAGGAGGCTGAGACGCTTGGGAGTCATGACCCAAGTGGGCCCGCCCCTCTTAGAGTGCAAAGGAGTATACTGGGCCGAAACACTTGTCGGACGGGGGGACTTTTTCTGATGATCAGATTGCCTCCTGTTGTATCGCTCTGTAAATAGTTTCCTATCATCATAGAAATGGTGCATCGCTACGCCACAAGAACGGAAATGTGTTAGGAAATCAGCCAACTCGACTCCAGATTATGATATGAAACTCTGTACGAACATTACAACAGCAGGTAATTAATTTTTCATCTTTACTGCTCAACTCTGGTTACAATCAAACGAGCTGGTTTTATCCTGGGTTTATCGTTCTGCCAAACTGGTGCCATCATGTTAGTAAAAAATGTGCTCATATGTAAACTTAACTATTCTGAATGTCATTTCCCATTACGGCTCTTCACAATATGATGCCTTTTCCGCAAAGTCTTTGCAGTGCCCCTGTTCTTAAAGACTGTCTTTTGAGGTCAAACTGTTTCAGTAAATCATTTATTGAGGAGGCCATTAGACTTCTTGCATCATCTTCTATATCTATAACTTCTGCTGCGACTCTCACGTACCTCAGTATGAGTGTCGCGTGTGACAGCGTACTGCTTATCTAACCGGGCTTTATAGAGCATCCATTGATGATCCGGTGTGAGTGGCTAAGAGGTATGGAGTCTGTCTCTATTTCTAAAGGTGCCGGGTTTGCTCCCAGTGCAGGGAATTTACTTGATGGACATTTTTTTTCAGAACTAGCGGTTCCAAATGATGTCATAATTCCCACCCACTCCCGTCCCATCTCATGGACAGTGAGATCGGATGCCTAGCATTCTCGGATAAGGGCGAACAAATAGGAGGTTCCGTGTACAAGTTGCGCACGTTAAAAATCCCTTGGCTGTTGGAAATCGTAAAGCGTAGATCATACGGCCGCTGTCCTGGCAAAATTTAAAAATTTCGGAAACCTTCCACCACAATATTTATAGAATTTGTGATTCCTGTATACATATGTTCCAATCCTCCAATACAGCTCGTGCTACGGAGTTCATGCACTGTGCTGAGATCCTCATTGTATGATCTTAGGGAGGAGGTCGGAGCACGTGTTGAGTTGTCCGTGTGCAATGGAGATGGTCCTTAAAACCAAACCAAACCAATACCAAACCAATACCAAACCAATACCAAAACCAAACCAAACCAAATCAATACCAAATCAATACCAAACCAATACCAAAACCAATACTAAAACCAAACCAAACCAATACCAAAACCAAACCAAACCAAAACCAAACCAAACCAACACCAAACCAAACCAAACCAAACAAATACCAAATCAATACCAAACCAATACCAAAACCAAACCAAACCAAATCAATACCAAATCAATACCAAACCAATACCAAAACCAGTACCAAACCAATACCAAACCAATACCAAACCAATACCAAACCAATACCAAAACCAAACCAAACCAAATCAATACCAAATCAATACCAAACCAATACCAAAACCAATACTAAAACCAAACCAAACCAATACCAAAACCAAACCAAACCAAAAAATCCAACCAAATAAACCAACAAACCAAACCCCCCAAAACCCCCCAAAAAACACAATCAATACCAAACCAAACCAAACCAATACCAAAAATACCAAAACAAAACCAACCAAAACCCCCACCAAACCAAACCCACCCAATCCATAAAAACACCATACCAAACCCAAAACCAACCAAACCAATACCAAAACCAATACCAAAACCAAACCAAACCAAACAAAACCAAACACAACCAACACCAAACCAAACCCAAACCAAAACAAAAACCACACCACACCAACACAACACCAAATCAATACCAAACCAATACCAAAACCAATACTAAAACCAAACCAAACCAATACCAAAACCAAACCAAACCAAACCAAAGCAATACCAAACCAATACCAAAACCAAACCAAACCAAAACCAAACCAAACCAAATCAATACCAAAACCAAACCAAATCAATACCAAACCAATAATACCAAAACCAAACCAAACCAATGCGGTGTGATTCTGGTAATTAAAAACTACGCTCTACCATGAGCTGCGGGTTTCTCAGACCTGACTAGGAAAACTGAACACTTCCGGTCATCGTGAAATGTTCGCAATTCTTAACGACTCTTGTCCGGCATTGTCTGGCGCTGATCGCAGTTAGTTTGACTAAATCTGGAAACTAGGACAACCTGGGCTTTTGTCTGGTGGAGATACAACGAAACTATATGCACATTACCATCACCCTGTATAGGAAGTTATACCGTGCTATCCAGTGGACGAATCGGGTTCAGATCTCTAGTGTGGGCATCACTTCTCTTATTTCTGTTCGCCATATTTTTGTGGCAAAATGTATTTGTACGCGCCATTTCCGTATTGAGAAGGGGAGCTAATTAATACCAAAATTTTCTGTCTTGTGCCATCCGGGTTCTTACATGTCTTCTGTATGTGTTTCATCCATGTTTCCGCTTGTCTTCTCCGTATGTGCTTATTGTCGGTCTGCCTGTGTTTCTCTTCAAGCGAGGGTTCTAGAGCATGGGCTGTCTTGTTGTCGTAGATTTTAGATAGGTATTTGAGATACATTTGGTCCCGTCTGAATGGAACAGGGCAAAGTGGTAAATAGGTGAGAAATAAGGTACTAGAAATAGATTTCACGAGTGAATGGCTTAAGGGTAGAATCTGTCACTGGATTGAGAAGATACTCTAGTCCAGCCTATCTTTACGACTGTAATTTGTTTTCAGACAATCCTACACTCCATACATATAACATATACGTTTATCCACTCATGCGCACACAGTTATGTGACAACAAGACGCACAAACGTGAAAAACTATGGTAATAGGAATATGGGTATGGACTTGGCTGACCAACACAATTAATTAAGTTTTGGTTTAGTTTATTATCATCTAAACTCATCACAACATCAAACATATAGAAATCAATAGAAATCAAGTTTACAGAATTATGAAAATAACCCCATAAGTAACTTCCCCTCTGTTGAGACAAGATCCCGCAAGAAGTAAATAACCCAAAAGGTCAAAGATTAGCACTGGGGTATGGAATAGACAGTAAGTAGAGAACAAAGTTTCTAATTATGCTATCCCAGTAAAATAATCAGTATTAGCGAACAAAACAAAAAAAAGAAGTGAGTACAATGATTATACAAAAGAAATATTCACTCCACTTTCTCTCCCTCTGTCAATCTGTGGCCACATACAATCTCGCTTACCTACAAGTTGGTTGACAACTTCTTGAACGTACACCTCAGTGAACATAATCCAGGGTTTTGCATCTCCGAAATAAGCCCCAGTTCCTCCACGTATAATTAATCTTCCTAATGGGGAACGCCTACTTTGGTGATGTTATTGAATATGATAATGTCACATCAGATAGTTCATGTAGCAAAATATCATCCGCGATCTAGTGTTCACAGTAGACAGTACTTCCAATAGTTAAAGGCCACATATGGTTGGTAAACTGTCAGAAAAAAAATGGACGATGGTGGAGGTATACTAACGGTTTTTTCTCTCTGGTGTTGAATGCCGATCCTGAAACCATGTATTCTCCGTGATAATCAACTTGGAACCACAATGATCAGTAGTCAGAAATTATGTTATGGTTATATCTTTGGCCACTGCGGGCTGATAAAATTGAAATGCAAAATCTGGGTATTTTGTTTGTCCTGTTATAATTAATTCTTAAAGTTTATATGTTTGGACTCTCTCTGTATGCAACAAGAGGACCAAACAGGTCACTATCACCATCACCGATAATAATAAGAATTGTTTACTGGTGCTATTTAGACCGCTGACAGGCTGGTTTGTGATCAGTACTAAATTTAGGAGAAAACAAAACATTTAATCACAATATCAATATACTATTCTATGTAGCGTGAGGTTTTTATTGGCTCTAGGATCAGTATAATACTGACAATACAGAAGTAGAATTTCTGCAGGAAGATGGTGAAGTCCCAGTGTCTGAGAGAACTACTGGTATCACAAATTAGTTACGGCTGTGAATGATCTGATCTCGAAAAATTAGTAGAGAGGAGACAGTCATAAATTGCCACCCCCGCTGTGTAACTAACTGTGATATTAAAACAAAGAAACAGATTTTACTTAACAAAGATAAAATTGACAAGTCGTTCAAATACAATTTCCTTATTATTTATTTAGTATATACACTATCTACTCTTGTGCTGAAGGATGGATGTTGGAAGATGGAATGTAATGGATTTGTAAGTTTACAAATGATTTACAAATATATATATATATATATTTATATAAATATATATATATATATATATATATATATATATATATATATATATATATATATATATATATATATATATATATATATATAACAAGTTTTCCAATTATAGGAACAAAATTTTATATCAGCTGTGCTGTTACTCTTACTTACTTACTTAGTCGTTCCCCTTCTACCGTGAGGTGTAGAGGTTTGGAAGAGAGAGCGCCAGACTATTCTATCGGCTGTCTTCCTCCTGGCCTGGTTCCATTCTAGTCCTCGGTCCTTCAAAGATTGTCTAATGTTGTCCTCCCAGCGGACTCTGGGTCGTCCTCGGGGTCTGGATCCTTGGCTCTTTGTTTCCCATGCTTGTCGTGGTAGCCGAACTTCTCCCATTCTGCAGACATGGCCAAACCATCTTAGTTGGGACTGTTCTACTTGGGTCTGTAGGGGTGGCATTTTAGGCCTTGACGTATCGTCTGGTTGCGTACCATGTCTCTTCTTGTTACTTCAACCACCTTCCTCAGATACCTCATTTCTGAGGTTTGGATCTGGCTTTTATGGGTTGTAGTCATTGCCCATGACTCGCATCCATATGTCAAGACTGGGACATAGGTGGAGCGGTATACAGCCATCTTCGTTTTCTTACCAACCTCTCTCTTGCTGAGGAATCCTCGATTTATGGCCTGAAAAAGTCTCCCAGCTGCTGCTTTTCGAGTGGCTAACTCTTCTTTGATGCCTCCCTTTCGGTCTATCATAGCTCCGAGGTATTTAAAGTGGTCGACCTGCTCCAGGACCTATTCTCCCAGCTTAATCTGATGTCTTCTTTCTTCTCGTGATATCACCATGGATTTTGTTTTAGAGCTGCTTATGACCATCCCTCTCTTCTCCAGCTCTTCCTTCCAGACTTGTAGGTTGGATTGGAGATGTGCCTCTGATTTAGCAATCAGGGCAACATCATCAGCAAATGCCAGCTCTGAAATATAGACCTGTCTCATCTTCCAGTACCCCACTGAATACTTTCTTGTTCTCTCCTTACATGCCTTGATGACATCGTCCATAAGGAGTATGAAGAGGTAAGGTGATAGGATATCACCTTGTCTTACACCAGTGGTGGTCCTGAACTCTTCTGACTTATGGTTTGCTGTCCTCACATAATTTCTGCAAGACTTGTAGAAGCTCTGTATAGCATGAATCAGAGGTGCTGGAATATTCTTCCTTGCCAAACAGTCCCAAAGTTTGCTCCAAGGGACCCTGTCAAACGCCTTTTCCAGATCTATGAAACAAAGATGGATCTCACTCTTATACTCAAGGGCCTTTTCACTCAGCTGTCTGAGTGTGAAGATTAGGTCTTGAGTACTTCGGTTTGCTCGGAATCCGCACTGGACCTCATCCAATTGTGGCTCAGCTAGGCGTCGGAGTCTCTGCTCTAGGATTCTAGAGTAGATTTTTCCAGGGACACTGAGAAGGGATATGCCTCTATGGTTTCCACACTGTCGATTGTCACCCTTTTTGAAAATTGGTGTTATGATGGCGATCTCCCAATCCTTTGGTATGGTCTTGTTGCACCATGCTGCCTGTAGGACCCTTAAGAGTAACAGGTCGCCTGATGCTCCCCATGTACTTAACCATTTCTGGTGTTATACCATCATGCCCTGCTGCTTTGCCCATCTTGATTTTCTCCAGTGCTGCCTTCAGTTCTTCCATCTTTATGTCATCTTCATCACCATTGGTTTCCTCTTCTGTGCTAGTGGTTATCATTTCTGATGTTTGACCTTGCTCACCATCAAGGAGTTCTGAGAAATATTCTTTCCATCTTTCCATTACTTCCTTCGGGGCAGTAAGCAATTTGCCTTGCTTGTCCTTTATAAATTTGAGAGGGCATTGTTTTTTCCTTCCTCGTGTTCTTTAGGGTCTTATAGAACAATTTCTGGTTTTCTTGTGCATCTTTTTCTAGCTTTTCTCCAAATTCTTCCCAGGACTTCTGTTTTGCTGCTAGCACTTTGTTCTTTACTTCTGTTCTGAGTGTCACATATTCTCTATATTTTTCCATTTGTCCTGTTGTATTTTTAGCTCCTAAGTATTGTTTCCATGCCATTTTCTTCTCTCTTATTTTCTCTTTGACTTCCTCTGTCCACCAAGGTGTCCTCTTTCTCTGGTTCCCAAGTCGGACTTCACCACATGCTTCTGCAGCAGCTGTCTTTATGATATCCTTGAATTTAATCCAGAGGGTTTCCAAGTCATCAGGTTGTTCTTCTGTGTTGCTCACCGCTGCAGCAATAAGCCCCTGATATCTGGTCTTAATTTCTGGCTCTCTCAGCTTGTAGGTCCTAATGCTCATTTCTCCTGCTCGTTTATTTGGTTTCTTGCGTGATGTTGAGCAGTTCCTAGGCTGAGCAACTCTTTCAGTTGTTCGTTTGATTGTTAGCAAGTAGTGATCACTTCCAATCTCTGGCCCCCTCCAGACTCTTGCATCTCGGACATATTTGAATGAGCTTCTCCGAACAATGGCATAGTCGATCACTGACTTCTCATTCTTTGTTGGTTCACATCTAGTGTATGCATGTATACGCTTGTGGGGGAACTTTGTGTTTGTAATGATCAGATTCTGCTCACTGCAGAATCTAAGGAGTCGCTTTCCATTGTCATTGAGAGTATCTTCTCCATATCTTCCGATAACTCCACCCCATCTAGCATGGTCATTTCCAACTCTGGCATTAAAATCTCCGAGCATGATAACTTCATCTAGGCAGTCATCCACTGTCCTTTGAAGCAGCTCGAAGAATTCCTCCTTGACCTCTGCTCTCTCATCCTCATTTGGCCCATACACTATGACCAGGTTGACTATGGTTTCTCCTTCTTTTAGTTTCACAACCATAATGCGCTCTGAGACAAAGTTCCACCCCTTGATACTATCTTTTTGATTTTGGGCCACAATGCAACCCACACCCCCTTTAGCTCTTTCGGATATGGGTACACCACTGTAGAGCAGCGTGTTGCCATTGAGATCCATGACTCCTTGTCCTTTTTTCTTTGTTTCCGTTATAGCCAGGATTTCTAGTTTTGCTTTCCTCATCTCTTCCACCAGCTCCTCTTCCTTCCCATTTATACTTCTTGTGTTCCATGTTCCATAAGTCGTAGTCCGTAGTCCGTTCCAGTTCGTCGCCTTTAGAATCAGTCCGGTTTTCTCTCTTGTGTTACTCGTAATCGTGGTTTAAAGCAAACAGGTGATTGGCCTGTTGTGCCTTTGCATGGTGGAGGGGCTGCCTCCTTACGGCCTCCATGCAGGCCGCCCTCCTCCTTTTTCATCTGGGCTTGGGACCGGCATAGGCGGAGTTGTGCTGTTACTCAATTATAGTAAATGTATCAGCTGTGCTGTTAATTACGTATATATATATATATATATATATATATATATATATATATATATATATATATATATATATATATATATATATATATATATATATATATATATATATATATATATATATATATATATATATATATATATATATATATACATATATATATATATATATATATACATATATATATATATATATATATATATATATATATATATATATATATATATATATATATATATTTATCAGCTATGATCTTATTATTGTCTCTTGCTACGCTAACTCAGTTTTTTGTCCTTGACAGTAAAATGCTCACAATTGCTGACAGAAATGGTACTAATGTGTACTCATCTCTTCAAACAGTTCTGTCCTTAATTTTTTGCACACAACACAAGCTGATGATCGTTTCGTTAGCCCACCCAAGACTGAGGGGGACTAAAGATGTAGCTCCTGTGCAATCACTGTGCTTCTGCGAAGTTCCAGGCAGCTGGATTGACTGGACATACGACCTCAGGTTGGATGACACGAATAAAACCTGTAACAAGTAAAAATAGTGGCTAATTTCTGTCATCAAGCCCACCTATTTCTAGTGTATATGAGATGAGCGTGTATCTCAGGTGTCTGCATGTAGGATGAATGACAACATGGCTCAGTATAAGTTAGCAATAGCGAGACAAGACAGGTGTCTACTTGCAAAACATTCTTTCTGACAAATTAATACACGGATACATCCAATAATATAAATTCAGTACACGAATACATCCAATAATATAAATTCAATACATGAATACATCCAATAATATGTACACCTAGGTGTGATACAACCATTTCCTTCCCCCTATAATATACCAGGCCCTCTCTGACAAGTGCTATACTGGCTGGTAACATATATCCTAACAATATTGTTGTGTTCTGATGATATGAGTATATGAGACGAGGACTGTTTGGTTGTATTTCAGGTTGGAGTTATAGGAGACAATAGATTGGAGTTATACGAGACAATAGATTGAAGTTATATGAGTCCTAAGAAGGACTGTTTTGGTTATATTTCAGGTTGGAGTTATCTGAGACAATAGATTGAAATTATATGAAACAATATGTTGAAGTTATATGAGTCCTAACAAGGACTGTTTTGGTTATATTTCAGTTGGTTTTCGTCTTGATCAATCATATCAGAAAATACAATCATTATACCTAATTCCCCAAGATACAATCAGTAACCTGATACATTCATAGTGAAACAATTTATATTAAATATATACAGGTGTAGGTAGTATAACTGACACACAACAAATACAAACATTATATATCTGCTGTAGGCCTATTTTCCTACAAGTTTATAGTAAATATATTTACCATCTAAGATTTTAAACAGGCCAGTCGACTTTAGTGAAGTAAGAGTTCCCGGTCAATGCAGGTGAGCAATAAATCAGTCTGACAGCTTCTCTTCTTCAGTCGGTCGTCTAGCTGGCTTCGTGTTGGTGTGTGCGTGATTTTGAATAAAATCTCGCCCGTATATATAGGTAGATGAGGTAACTTTTTTTCTGCTTAAGGAATGCTGTTGATTGGTTCTCGGCGTGGCAAGCTGATTGGCTATATGCGGTTCCGTACCATCCGCCGTACATTCCGTGACCGAGACGAGTCCCAGAAAAACAGGGCTTATGCCTGATTTTATTCTGTTTTCCGCCATATTGGGAGACAATATGGCCGCGACCGACATCCGAAAAACAGGGTTTAAGTTTTTTTTCCTGGCGTTTACTTCGTGTAATTTATTCTGGCTCAGAGACTGGTGAACGCTGCTTAATGATTGGCTGGGGCATATTTGTATCTCGACATAGTGATTTAACTAAGAAGTGGGTTTACACACACGTTTTACGACATCCTATCACGCGTAAGGTAAGATCTTTTACCTACTCCGTCATTTAATTAAATTAAAACACGCGGGTCTTAGCCTGTCTTATCACGCTTCGCTCACCTGTTACGGGTAAGGGTTTTAAGATATGCACCTTTCCCCCCCCCTCCCGTCCGGTAAAACTCTCAGCGCCCAATATCAGTGTTAATTTAATTATGACTACTTTACAAATATCGCTTGTCATTACTAGCTATTTGTTTCGCCACATGATATTACACTAGTCACTTACACAATTACACGTAATGAATTAGAAGTAAATTTATATTTCGTCAATAGTCAGTCGCCTAGTGTATTTATTAGTCAATTAACACATAGAAAATCTCAGTGAATTATAATGAGGAACTTAACACATTAAATAACTTAAATGTTAATATATATATATATATATATATATATATATATATATATATATAACTTAAATATATATTAATATATATATATATATATATATATATATATATATATATATATATATATATATATATATATATATATATATATATATATATATATATATATATATATATATATATATATATATATAACCGCAAATCAGAAAAATGAAACAATCTCCACGACATCTAATAATCCACTTTTTACAATGGCTCTAGAATGGCGAGCAAGATATGTCCAAAAATTCTGAAGCGACTAGATACTTTCTTTTGGGAGGACGGAGTATTTATACGGAAAAAGGTTTAAATCACTAACTGGTGCGAGAAATCGAGCCTCCTGCTGTATGATGGAAAATCAACGCGTTCGACTCCCGAGATAAGATTTTCTGCTCACAGATGCCGCCCAACAACATAGACATTACTAAGCGAACAGACCGTCTTTGATCTCGTCTCTCTGCTATAGATTCAGATAATAACGTTCCCTGGGATCACGGACAAACGGATGTGGTCGGTAAGTCTTATGATCTCCCCTTTATGCATTGGCTTAAGTCCCCCTGAGAAATGTAACCATCAAAGGTACGGGAATAGTCTTATCGCCCTTGATTCTTCAAACGAACAAGCAGTTATCTTTCTACGCGCGTTTCTGTCTGATCTGTCACTATTCGATAATAGGCAAGTCGCTTGCGTGATAATTCAGATAACGAATCATAATCGATGACTGTTATCTGTCCGGTCGCGGACTAGCTAATAGGTCTATTTGTTAACACTCATTAGTGCGTGTAAGACAAGGAACAAAAAAAAATTGGCGTGGCTTCAAGATATGCGTTGCAAAACCTACAAACTAATGAGGAAACGAGGTAGTCAGAGTTCTGAGGATCTATTTACTTTTTCCCACGTCATACTTGTAAAGATGGAAGCTGATCAATCAATCAATACCATTTAGCTCCCCAAGGAGCATAGGCCTTCAACAAACACATGCCAAGTCTTCCTGTCATGTGCCATCCGCTCAAGGTCTTTCCAAGTTTTCCATATCATTTTTACTTCTGTCTTCACTTCTCTTCTCCATGTGGTTTTAGTGTCTACATCTGCCCTCTCTTTCCCTGAGGATTCCAGAACAAAGGTTGCCTTGTAATGCTATCATCAGGTTTCCTCAATGTGTGTCCTATCCATCGCAAGCTTCCTTTTCTCATCTCTTTCGTACTTGCACTTGTCTGGTTCTTGTCATCAGTTTCATATTGCTGATCTTGTCATCAGTTGCATATTACTGATCTTGTCATCAGTTCCATATTGCTGATCTTGTCATCAGTTCCATATTGCTCATCTTGTCATCAGTTTCATATTGCTGATCTTGTCATCAGTTTCATATTGCTGATCTTGTCATCAGTTCCAAATTGCTGATCTTGTCATCAGTTCCATATTGCTGATCTTGTCATCAGTTCCATATTGCTGATCTTGTCATCAGTTCCATATTGCTGATCTTGTCATCAGTTCCAAATTGCTGATCTTGTCATCAGTTCCATATTGCTGATCTTGTCATCAGTTCCATATTGCTGATCTTGTCATCATTTCCATATTGCTGATCTTGTCATTAGTTCCATATTGCTGATCTTGTCATCATTTCCATATTGCTGATCTTGTCATCAGTTCCATATTGCTGATCTTACTATCAGTTCCATATTGCTGATCTTGTCATCAGTTCCATATTGCTGATCTTGTCATCAGTTCCATATTGCTGATCTTACTATCAGTTCCATATTGCTGATCTTGTCGTCAGTTCCATATTGCTGATCTTGTCATCAGTTCCATATTGCTGATCTTGTCTTCAGTTCCATATTGCTGATCTTGTCATCAGTTCCATATTGCTGATCTTGTCATCAGTTCCATATTGCTGATCTTGTCATCATTTCCATATTGCTGATCTTGTCATTAGTTCCATATTGCTGATCTTGTCATCATTTCCATATTGCTGATCTTGTCATCAGTTCCATATTGCTGATCTTACTATCAGTTCCATATTGCTGATCTTGTCATCAGTTCCATATTGCTGATCTTGTCATCAGTTCCATATTGCTGATCTTACTATCAGTTCCATATTGCTGATCTTGTCATCAGTTCCATATTGCTGATCTTGTCATCAGTTCCATATTGCTGATCTTGTCATACCATCTCAATCCTTCTATTCTACGCAAGCAAGCATCAATTTATGAATGTCTGTAACTTGCATTTTGTGTTAAGTGTTCTCCATGTTTCACAGCCATACAATAGGACTGACTTGACATTTGAGTTGAAGATTCTTATCTTAGTGTTGGGCTTATCTTGTTCTCCATATGTTTCCCAATGAAAGCTCCTCTTGCTTTTTCTTTTCTTTTTTGTTTTGGATATCATTGTCTATATTGCTGACAAGATATATGTATGATTCTACATCTTGTAATGGTGTTTGTTCAAGTTCAACCTTGTTATCATTGTCTATATTGCTGACAAGATATATGTATGATTCTACATCTTGTAATGGTGTTTGTTCAAGTTCAACCTTGTTATCATTGTCTATATTGCTGACAAGATATATGTATGATTCTACATCTTGTAATGGTGTTTGTTCAAGTTCAACCTTGTTATCATTGTCTATATTGCTGACAAGATATATGTATGATTCTACATCTTGTAATGGTGTTTGTTCAAGTTCAACCTTGTTATCATTGTCTATATTGCTGACAAGATATATGTATGATTCTACATCTTGTAATGGTGTTTGTTCAAGTTCAACCTTGTTATCATTGTCTATATTGCTGACAAGATATATGTATGATTCTACATCTTGTAATGGTGTTTGTTCAAGTTCAACCTTGTTATCATTGTCTATATTGCTGACAAGATATATGTATGATTCTACATCTTGTAATGGTGTTTGTTCAAGTTCAACCTTGTTATCATTGTCTATATTGCTGACAAGATATATATGTATGATTCTACATCTTGAAATGGTGTTTGTTCAAGTTCAACCTTGTTATCATTGTCTATATTGCTGACAAGATATATGTATGATTCTACATCTTGTAATGGTGTTTGTTCAAGTTCAACCTTGTTATCATTGTCTATATTGCTGACAAGATACGTGTATGATTCTACATCATGTAATGGTGTTTGTTCAAGTTCAACCTTGTTATCATTGTCTATATTGATGACAAGATATATGTATGATTCTACATCTTGTAATGGTGTTTGTTCAAGTTCAACCTTGTTATCATTGTCTATATTGCTGACAAGATATATGTATGATTCTACATCATGTAATGGTGTTTGTTTGTTCAAGTTCAACCTTGTTATCATTGTCTATATTGATGACAAGATATATGTATGATTCTACATCTTGTAATGGTGTTTGTTCAAGTTCAACCTTGTTATCATTGTCTATATTGCTGACAAGATATATGTATGATTCTACATCATGTAATGGTGTTTGTTCAAGTTCAACCTTGTTATCATTGTCTATATTGCTGACAAGATATATGTATGATTCTACATCTTGTAATGGTGTTTGTTCAAGTTCAACCTTGTTATCATTGTCTATATTGCTGACAAGATATATGTATGATTCTACATCGTGTAATGGTGTTTGTTCAAGTTCAACCTTGTTATCATTGTCTATATTGCTGACAAGATATATGTATGATTCTACATCTTGTAATGGTGTTTCTTCAAGTAAAACATTGTTATCATTGTCTATATTGCTGACAAGATATATGTATGATTCTACATCTTGTAATGGTGTTTGTTCAAGTTCAACCTTGTTATCATTGTCTATATTGCTGACAAGATATATGTATGATTCTACATCTTGTAATGGTGTTTCTTCAAGTTCAACCTTGTTATCATTGTCTATATTGCTGACAAGATATATGTATGATTCTACATCTTGTAATGGTGTTTGTTCAAGTTCAACCTTGTTATCATTGTCTATATTGCTGACAAGATATATGTATGATTCTACATCTTGTAATGGTGTTTGTTCAAGTTCAACCTTGTTATCATTTCCTACATGTAATCTCATTATCTTTGTTTTTTCCGTGTGTGTTTTCAGACACACTTGTTGTGACCTCTCATCGAGTATTTTAATTTTGTCTTACATCTGATTATGGTTATAGCACAGAAGAGCCAAGTCATTTGCAAAATCTAGATAATCAAGCTGTTTAGTCAGATTCCACTGGATTTCATTTCTATTGAGTGATGTCGATGTTTTCATAACCCAATCTATTGCTCGTCAGAAAAAAAATGGAGACAAGAGGCATCCCTGTCTCACTCCCGTTATAATCCAAAACGGTTCTGTAAGTTGTCATTCATGAAGATCTCTGCATGTCATGTCTTCATAGGTCTTCTTTATTAAGTTAGTGATCTTCATGGTAACTCAATATTGCCTCATAGTGATGCTCTGTCTACACTGTCCAATGCCTTTTGATAGTCAACAAATCTGATGTATAGCGGTGAATTCAGGGATGATTCTGTTTAATACTTTTTCTGGCACTGATAGTAACATTATTTTTCTATAATTTGTGCCCACTTGTAAATTTCTCTTCTTAGGCAACTTGCCTAGATAACCTTCCTTCCATTCTGCTTGTATTCGTTCTCTCTACCAGACTTCGCCAAGTAGTTTGTACAACATCTCTGTAGAGGTATCAATATATGTTTTGATGGCCTCTGCTGGAATGCCATCTGGACCAGCTGCTTTTCCATCTTTCAGAAGCTGTATGGCTTTCGTTATTTCTTCTCTACTTGGTCGTTCACAGGTGATTTGTAGTTCCTCCTCTGCTGGCTGGATGTCTGGGGGATTAGTTGGAGATGGTCTATTGAGAAACTCCTCAAAATGTTCTGTCTTTCTCTTCATTTGTTCTTGTATATTACTAAGTAGTTTTCCATTCTTATGTTTGATGAGGCCATTGCCTTACTTATATTTCCCTGTTAGCTTCTTTGAGTTGTTGCACAGGTCCCTCATATTTCCTTTGGCTGCAGCTTCCTCTGCTTCCCTTGCCAATTCTTCGATCTACTTCCTCTGGTCTCTTTTGATGTTTCTTCTTACTTCTTTGTTTGCTTCTATGTACACTTCGTGACCCTTGGTTTTGGAGCCTCTGGTTTTGCTTCTGTTTAAATCTGCTTTCTTGTTTTGTTTTTTTTTGTCTTCTATGTTGCTAATGGTTTCTGTTGTTATCCATGCTTTGTGCTGATGTTCTCCTTTTCCCAGTACCTCTTCACATGTCTCGTTCCATATATGTTTTACTTGTTGCCAGTGGTCTTCCGTATCTGCTTCATCATCCAGCTGTTGGAATACTTCGTATTTGTTGGATAATATGATTGAAAACATTTCTCTGTTTTCTTAGATATCCCACATTATATTGTTGTCTATAGCTATGTACTGTTGTAAATTTCTTGAGTTTTAATTTTGTTTTGGCTAGCAGAAGATGGTGATTTGATACCACATCTGCTCCTCTATATAATTTTACTTCATGTAATGATGACTTAAACTTCTTATTAATGCATATGTGATCAATCTGATTCTCAGTTCTGTGGTCTAGTGATATCCATGTTGCTTTATATATTCTTTTATGTGCAAATATGCTTCCTCCTAAAGCCAGTTGATTTGAAGTACAGAAGTTTGTTAACAGACCCCTATTCTCGTTCATCATATCTTATTCATGTTTTCTCACGGTTTCCTCAAAGTTGGTGTTGTCTGTTCATATTTTTGTGTTTAGATCCCCCATGAAAATTGCAATGTCCTTTCTTCTCTTTCTATCCAAGACATTTTGTAGTCTGGTAAAAAATTCTTCTTTAATCGATTCTTCTTTATCATTTGTTGGTGCATAACACTGGATGATGCTTATATTTATTGTGTCAGTGTGTGTCACCAGCGACGTGTTTATCTCACCTTACATCTATATTGACCTATTTTTCCCATCAGCCTCACTTGCGTGGTCCTGTCATACATTTACAGTCCTTCTTTTATGCGCATAGGTTTTAGGTTTTATTTGGTATGATTTGGTAGGTGTTACGTGCAGTCTTTGATATCTTACAATATTATACATTGGTATACTTGTTATGTTCGCAAATATTTTGGTAAACAAAATAGTGCTTAAGGAAAAGTCATTATTGAGTTACTTCCCTTGAAAGTTGTGCCGTCTCTTCGATCGAACTCCGCGGATGAATCCATTTTACTGCGATTTATTCGTTGTTTGGGTAATAATAGATTGTTCTTGCTTCAGAATATCTATGGCCTGAATTTATGTGTATTGTTTGTCTGAGTAGGACGAGTCTGTCATATCTGTATATCTTTACATATCTAAGTCGAACTATATGTTCTGTTGTCTCTAGAGAGGTCAAAGGCTATTCGGCGGATGTGTCGCTAGAGGGTGGTGTGATTTGGCTTCGTCCTGATAGGGACTGTGTTTTTCTATGTCGGCTTGTCGCCGGGGAAAAAGTGATCTCAGTATTGGTGGGGAAAGTGATAGTCGTCTAGACCTATCGTGTATGCTTTACCCCAGTGTTTATTCGTATTGCCAAGGAATGGCAGAATCATATTTCTGATACCAAGGTAATAAAAGATACTCTTGTGAACTCTCTCGTTCGAAGCCACCATTTTCGATAGGTACGATTTGAATGTCTAAGAGAATATATTTGACTCGATGAAAACGACTTCGATTCCTAGCAGCACTATATCCTGTAGAATGCAGTCAATTGTTCATGATCAAATCTACAGAGCAATGAAATGTTGTATGAATGACTAACTTTAGAACAGATTCATTATCTGTATCCAAACGTGAGTGACAGCTCACGAGTGAAGCCATCTTGGAACCAAACATGTAGTGACTTTCAAGAAGAGAAAAGGGATGCCCGTATTATCGCTTGTTTAGTCCAGAGATCACTGCTACACATGAGAACCCGTTATTAGCGGTTCAATATTATTATATGGAAAAATATGTGCTGAACATTATGTTGGAGAATCGTCGCTAAACGAGATTAGGTTTAGAAGCCATCTGAAATATTGTTTATAAGCTGACGTGCTCAGTCAGTGAAGTCAGATGATATATATGTATGGGCGATACTGAGGGCTTGACTACTGACAGTCCTCTATACTATTATTCTACATGAGTGCCCATGTAACATTGCAAGACCATTTATCCACTGTACCATGATGTATTATGCCAACCTGTGATTTGTCACTATTCGTGCTGTCGAGTGTGTACGTCCAATTAAACTTTAGTAAAGGTACACAGTCGTTGGTGTCGATGACTTCCAGCCATACATGAGTGTGAGAAAAGAGCATTTGTCAACACCACGAACCCTTATTATCATTCGCACATTATACACTCAATCCACGTCTACACACCACTGCGTAGGTCAAGTTGACATTCCATACACTACAGTGGAGCAAACAACACCATAGAGATCTTATCAACTGATGATGATGATGATGATGTCTGCTTCCATCCACTTATATCTATCTTTTTGGTGGATATCGTTAATTGGAATAAAAAGAAGGACTTTATCAACTGGTGGACCAGCTTTCTGGGTTTGACCTCGCAGAAGTTCAGAAGTCAACAGATTACCGATACCAGACCGTTTCCTGTGGCTGATACGACACACTTGCAGTATTGGTTTGCTCTTTGTCAACACTTTGTCACGTGACCTGTCAAGTGAATGCAATATGTAGGTCAGCGTTGTTGACATTTTTACATTAGACATTACAGAGTTTCACAGAACAGTTGGATCAATTCTTGTCAATATTAACAGGAAGACAGTATTTGTGAACTAAGAAGTCCTATTTTCATCGATGGATCTTCTTGTTTTCCATATATGAACTTTAATATTTAAGGCCAGAATGTTTAATTGAATAGAGTGGCAGTTTGTTTATTTTCATAAAAATAACTTTGCCATTACTGTAAAACTGAGCCTATTTTGCAACACATACTATCATACACATAATTTATATATTTATGTTTACATGTTATTTGTTTGTATAGTATGTTAGTTTCTATGTCAGCGGGTTGTGTTTAAGGTTGGGCGGCGTCCTCACAACAGAATATCCCACGTCATAGAGGGTCCGTTGTGGGCGTTTTCTATAGGTGCATTTTCTTGATTGAAAATTTGCTGCGACAACTGTTGCTTTTGTGTTAGCTGTGAAGTCTGTAATTATTGTTATTTTTGTAATATTTCTTTGTTCTTTAGTTTTGTTTTGATTTGTTTGTAATTTGTTGGTCTAACCTTTTCTATCTTTCAGTTCTATTCACAATTTATATTCATATACTGTGACGTCATTGGTGTTGTTATTCTTTGCAGATTCAGTGATTATTTTCATTGATTTCCCTATTTGATTTATTTTGATTTCTGCAAACGTTCTTGTATTGTCAGTCCTATTTGTACTTTATGTATTCTGTTGGTTGACATATGTTTTATATAGGTATATTTCATAAGACACAATTGCCTGTGCACTGCACTTGGATTATGGTATAAACCAGTACCTGATTATTATTACTGTTATACAAGACCTTATTAAGGCTTGTGACCCACAGATATTGAGATAGTATACTGATTAATCAAGTCATTAAGAACTTGTGGTATTATTATTATTTCAGGTGATTAGTATTATTGTTAGACATCATGTCTACATTGGAATACTTCATTACACAAGGGAAAGCCCTTGATAAGACTGGTCAACAATTAGAACAATGGGCTGTTGCTCAATATGACAAAGCATTAGCTGCAGAAGAGAGAAGAGCTATGGCAGAAGAGAAAAGATTAGAAAGAGAAGCTGAGGCTGCTGCTGAACAAAAGAAATTACAGATGCAGGTGGAGGAAAGGAGATTTGAAGCTGAACAAAAAAAATTAGAAAGAGAAGCTGCTGCGGAACAAAAAAAATTAGAAAGAGAAGCTGCTGCGGAACAAAAAAGATTAGACAGTGAAGCTGAACAAAAAAAATTAGAAAGAGAAGCTGCTGCGGAACAAAAAAGATTAGACAGTGAAGCTGAACAAAAAAGATTAGACAGGGAAGCTGAACAAAAAAGATTAGACAGGGATGCTGAACAAAAAAGATTAGATGCTGAAGAGAAAAAAAGCAATAAGAGAACATGAATTTGAGTTAGAGAAATTGAGATTGACAAGTATGAGTAATGTTAATCAGGCATCTAGTGGTAATGGTAAACCTTCTACTTACAAGGTTAAGGTTCCACCGTTCAATCAGTCCAGTGACGATATTACATTCTGGCTGGATAGATTTGAACGTTCTTGTCGTACACATAATGTGGATAAATCACAATACGCTAATCAATTATCAGAAAACTTGAAAGGTGAATCTTTGACTAGATTATGCCTTGTAGGAGAAGCAGATAAGGATAATTATGATGTCATTAGGGCGGCTTTGATAAAAAAATATCAGCTAAGTGAGGAAGGCTATCGCCTTTTATTTAAAACGATGGTGCCTGAGACGGGTGTAGAATTCTCAGAATTCACTGCAAAGGCACGTCTCACAGCTGATCGTTGGATTGAGCTTTCCAAAACAGAAAAAACGTATGAAGGACTTATGGATTTGTTGCTCAGAGATAAGATTATGTCATGTGTGAACAAACCTTTCCTTGAATTTATACATGAGCGTAAACCCAAATCTCTAAAAGAAATGGAAGAATATTGTTCCCAATATGTCACTGCACACCCCGACGTGACTTTTGGCAATACTAAGATTAAGGAGAGCATGCCAGTTGCTTCAGCAACACCATACAATCCCAATTATTCACACAGATTTCAGGGACCTCAAAACAGATTTGATAAAAAAGGTAACCATAATAGTTATCAAAACCAAGGTAACCAATCATTTCAGGGTTCTTCTTCAAAGAACTGGAGACGAGCTGATAGCTCTCGACACAGGGGTGGTCATAATTATAGGAATTTCCGTAGAGGAAGTAATTATAGAAACTATCAGGTTATCCGTCTTGGAGTCAACAAGATCATAATTACAGAGATACTCATTATAATGAATATGATAATGGTAACCAAGGGAACTATGACTCAAACCCAAATAGGGTTACAATAGAGGTAACAATAACTACAGAGGTGATAATAACCGAGGTAGATCTCAAAACAAAAGACATAAACCACATTTTCAGGCAAACTCTGCACAACAAGAGTCCCATGAAGCCTATAAACAGAGTAAAGATAATAATGATGCTAGTAATATGGCGTGTGCCGCTTTTGATTTTGGGAGAGCATCTCAGTGCCCCCAATGCAAAACGTTATTTGAGCCAACCACAGTGTCTACTTTAAGCTGTGGCCATCCTCTTCCTGCTCTTCCGGCATCAGTCGCGCATGATGGAAGAGGTTCTCTTGTCTTACATAAGGGTTTAGTGAATAACAATCCAGTCTCTGTGCTATTTGATTCTGGATGCACCACAATTGGTGTTAGGCAGTCACTCGTAGATCCTTCCCGTGCCACGGGACAAGTAGTCAAATGTGTAACATTTGGCGGCACATTAGAGAAATACTCTACTGCTATCATTAGGATTGCTACTCCTTTCTTTACAGGAGATGTACACGCATGTCTTCTTCCGAATCCGATCGCTGACCTCATCATCGGTCGCATTCATGGAGTCAAAGAATGCACTCCGCAACAAATTTCCACGTGGGAAAGGCAAAACATGCAGATTGCTAACGCTGTATTCACTAGAGCTCAGGCTCTTAATATGCCTCAAACTTCATCTACTGAAGATAATGAAGTGCATAACCAAGATAATCCCTTGGTAATTTCTCGTGACTCGTTTATAAAACAGCAAGAAGATGATCCCACTCTGAAGAAATTCTTCATTCTTGCAACTAAAGGTGATCCGAATAAAGACACAAGTCGTAAATCGTGGATTACAAAGAAGAATGGCGTACTTGTACGTATGGTTCAAGACTCCATTACGTCAAGTCATTCTCAAATCCTGGTTCCCAAGAATTTGAGAGTTAAAATTTTGCAGCACGCTCACGACTCTCAGTGTGCGGGACACATGGGTTTTTCCCGTACTAAGTCAAGAGTCCTTGCGGCTTTCTTTTGGCCATTGGTGAACAAGGACATACGGATTTATTGTCGATCTTGTAAAGTATGTCAGGAAGTTAAATCCAAAGGTCCACGGCATGCTGCACCCATTCAGGCGGCGGACATTCCTATTCGGCCGTTCCAAAAAATGGCCATAGACATAATTGGTCCATTTAAGATCAAGTCTGCCAGAGGACATCAGTTTATCTTGACGTGTGTTGATATGTGCACACGTTGGCCAGAGGCTATTCCTCTAAGAGCATTACTACTGCTGATATTGCAGATGCTCTTTGGCTTATATTTTCTCGTCTGGGGTTCCCCGGAGAGATATTGTCAGACCATGGCACCCAACTAATATCAGATACCATGTCTCAAGTAATGTCTACTCTGCAGATAGATAGATCTTTAAGTAGTATCTACCATCCAATGTCTAATGGTATGGTCGAACGCCTTAATAGAACACTTAAAAACTTACTGGGGAAGATAACTGAGGATCATCCTCAAGACTGGGACAGAGTTTTACCTGCGGCCCTCTTCGCTTACAGAGAGGTACCCAATGAACATACGGGATTTTCTCCCTTTGAACTCGTCTTTGGCGCGCGTCCGCGTGGCCCTATGTCGTTGCTTCACGATCTCATTACATCTGACAATATTGACGATGACACAAAGTCATCCTACGAATATGTCATCGCGTTGAGACAAAAAATTATCGAAGCATGCAAATTAGCAACTTCTTCTTCTGAATTTGCGAAACAGAAGGCAAGGCAATTTGCCAATAAGAAGAGATGCTTACGACAACTTTGTCCTGGTGACAAAGCATTTGTATTACTACCTTGTAGGGAAAAAAGATTACTTATTTCTTGGAAAGGTCCGTACGATATAATATCGAAAATTTCCGATGTCGACTATATTGTCGATATTGATGGGAAGCATAAAACCTTCCACATCAATATGCTTACTGAATTCCATGAACGTCCGGATTATTTGCAACCCATTTTCCAAGCAACGGACAATTCTCCAGTACAACATGGTCATTACTCATCACTGTCCGTGATACAGGATGAGGAAACAAGTTTTTCAGATGTAAATCTTCCTCTTCCAATGATCCCACTTCATTCTAGTGAATCATGGAAGAACGTTACTGTCTCTCCTGATTTGTCTCTAGGAGAACAGCGACAAGTTTCAACTATGTTGCAAACATTTCAGGATGTACTCACTGACATCCCTGGACAAACGCATGTCATTGAACATGACATTGTTCTAACTGACCATACTCCTATTAGGGTTAGACCTTATCCTATACCTATACATTTTCAAGCACAGGTCGAGAAAGAGTTGGATGAGATGATAGATTTGAAAATAATCGAACCATCCACCTCTGCATATTCTTCGCCGATGGTTATTGTTCGAAAAAAAGACAATAACATACGTCTTTGCGTTGACTATCGAAAATTGAATCAAGTAACGAAGTTCGATGCCGAACCTATGCCTTTACTGGAAGAGCTACTTACTCGACTCTCCAAATCTCATTTTTTCACTAAACTTGATTTGTCTAAAGGATATTGGCAAGTTCCTTTATCTGAACGCGCCAAACCCTCTCACGGCTTTTTTCAACACCCTAGAGGTTTGTTCCAATGGAATTTTATGCCTTTCGGTCTTATGAACGCACCAGCTACATTCGTACGCATGATGCGCCGAATCCTATCTTATCGGTCAGATGTCATTGCATATCTAGACGACATCTGTCTTTTCAGCGATACTTGGGAAGATCACTATTCAGGGTTAGATGAATTGCTGTCTACTTTGCGTGAGCACAACCTGACAGCGAAACCCTCTAAAGCCTATATTGGTTTTAGCGAAATTTCTTTCCTAGGCCACCGAGTTGGTCATGGTTTCCTAAAGACAGAGGACCATAATACTAGTAAGATACTTAACATCTCAATCCCTAAGACTAAAAAACAGGTGAGAAGTCTGTTAGGTCTTATTCAATTTTATGGCAGATTCATTCAGAATCTATCCTCTATCATGGCACTTCTTTCAACACTTCTAAAGAAAGGTTCGCCTAATGTGGTCCACTGGTCTCAGGAATGCCAATGCTCTCTGGATAAGATTAAAGCATTGTTTTCAACACCACCTATTTTAGTGCTACCCACTAAAGATAAAACATTCGTTCTTCGTAGTGACGCTTCATCCACTGGGATTGGAGCGGCACTAATGCAAGAGTACTCTGGGACTCTGCATCCTGTAATGTATATTTCCAGAAAACTTAATGCGGCAGAAAGGAATTATTCGGTTTTAGACCGTGAGCTATTAGCTATGGTTTGGTCGATCCTCAAACTACAGAGATTCCTTCTAGGCGCACATTTCATAGTAGAAACCGACCAAAAAGCTCTTACTGCTATACAGAGTAAGAATTTGAAGAGCTCGAGGTCTACTCGATATGCAATTGCTCTTCAACCTTTTCATTTCTCTGTGCGAGCTATTCGTGGATCAGATAATGTGATGGCAGACATTCTGTCAAGATGCCCACATGATTCCACATAACTATTAGGGCTTAGACTTCTTGATATGTCTAGTTCTATGGTAGTTCCTTTTCTATATCATGATAGATACACATTTGTAATTTAATAATATAATGATTGTATAACTACATAGCGGTTCATTGATGTTTATTCACCACTGTGCTTTGATGATTTTTTCTACATAAATCATAAATTTAAGATATCTAATACGAAATGATGATATGAATTTTTTAGGCATTGTGTAATTGCCAGAATTGTATTATACTTTGATGACACCTTCCTGGAAAAAATATACTTGTAGAGAAATAATTTCTCTCAGTTTATGAGACACATTCTCACCAGTCGCTCCATAAGTCGACTTAGCCTCATATTAGGCGTTATAGGTAGTTCTGATATTTTCATCTGCGCATTATTCATGCGTTGTGAGCCTATTGTACGTTGCTCCTAGATGTATTTCAAAAAAAAAAAAAGTTCCATTTTTTTTTTCCCGGGAGGTGTGGTAAGACTGTTACGTGCAGTCTTTGATATCTTACAATATTATACATTGGTATACTTGTTATGTTCGCAAATATTTTGGTAAACAAAATAGTGCTTAAGGAAAAGTCATTATTGAGTTACTTCCCTTGAAAGTTGTGCCGTCTCTTCGATCGAACTCCGCGGATGAATCCATTTTACTGCGATTTATTCGTTGTTTGGGTAATAATAGATTGTTCTTGCTTCAGAATATCTATGGCCTGAATTTATGTGTATTGTTTGTCTGAGTAGGACGAGTCTGTCTTATATCTGTATATCTTTACATATCTAAGTCGAACTATATGTTCTGTTGTCTCTAGAGAGGTCAAAGGCTATTCGGCGGATGTGTCGCTAGAGGGTGGTGTGATTTGGCTTCGTCCTGATAGGGACTGTGTTTTTCTATGTCGGCTTGTCGCCGGGGAAAAAGTGATCTCAGTATTTGTGGGGAAAGTGATAGTCGTCTAGACCTATCGTGTATGCTTTACCCCAGTGTTTATTCGTATTGCCAAGGAATGGCAGAATCATATTTCTGATACCAAGGTAATAAAAGATACTCTTGTGAACTCTCTCGTTCGAAGCCACCATTTTCGATAGGTACGATTTGAATGTCTAAGAGAATATATTTGACTCGATGAAAACGACTTCGATTCCTAGCAGCACTATATCCTGTAGAATGCAGTCAATTGTTCATGATCAAATCTACAGAGCAATGAAATGTTGTATGAATGACTAACTTTAGGACAGATTCATTATCTGTATCCAAACGTGAGTGACAGCTCACGAGTGAAGCCATCTTGGAACCAAACATGTAGTGACTTTCAAGAAGAGAAAAGGGATGCCCGTATTATCGCTTGTTTAGTCCAGAGATCACTGCTACACATGAGAACCCGTTATTAGCGGTTCAATATTATTATATGGAAAAATATGTGCTGAACATTATGTTGGAGAATCGTCGCTAAACGAGATTAGGTTTAGAAGCCATCTGAAATATTGTTTATAAGCTGACGTGCTCAGTCAGTGAAGTCAGATGATATATATGTATGGGCGATACTGAGGGCTTGACTACTGACAGTCCTCTATACTATTATTCTACATGAGTGCCCATGTAACATTGCAAGACCATTTATCCACTGTACCATGATGTATTATGCCAACCTGTGATTTGTCACTATTCGTGCTGTCGAGTGTGTACGTCCAATTAAACTTTAGTAAAGGTACACAGTCGTTGGTGTCGATGACTTCCAGCCATACATGAGTGTGAGAAAAGAGCATTTGTCAACACCACGAACCCTTATTATCATTCGCACATTATACACTCAATCCACGTCTACACACCACTGCGTAGGTCAAGTTGACATTCCATACACTACAGTGGAGCAAACAACACCATAGAGATCTTATCAACTGATGATGATGATGATGTCTGCTTCCATCCACTTATATCTATCTTTTTGGTGGATATCGTTAATTGGAATAAAAAGAAGGACTTTATCAGTAGGTTACTTTTTGGGTCAGGGAAAGCTCAAAAATGTTTCCCATATAAATTAATTTTAATTGCTTATTTGCTTTACGCCATTTCGGCTTACGAAAGGTTTCATAGGAACGCTCTACTTTCGGATAGCGTCGGAAACCTATATATATATATATATATATATTATATATATATATATATATATATATATATATTCAACTCACTCAAAAGCGTATTTCCTGAATCACGTTTACATACTCACAAGTTAAAGAGTCTATATATCAAGGTCACTTAGTCACAAGGTGATTTCCCAAGATATAAAGTTCAAATTACCAAGTTCAGCTACTCACTACGCCAGTGCATAAAGTGAATTCATCTACTCTCATCATTTATTGCATGACGCAAATTCACTCAGACAAGCTCCACTGCACGAAACCCGCTTATTGCCAGAAGATCATTTCATGAAGAGCTCCAATCTGGTCAATGACTTTTCAAGATCAGGCAGCAGACACTTTCTGTCAACGGTTTGTCGGCGCTAGAGAGCTTTCCACACGGCGTAACATACATCTACATTTGATGATCAGTGCATACCATCACATACTCTTCCCCTGGAGGAAATTCGATAGACTCATAGACAGTGTAGATTTGACATCAGTGCGGTAACATCATTCCACTATTTACTTAGGTTCACTCTCAGATTTATTTAACTACCTTTATACATTTCATCTATGTGTGTGAACTGTCTTTCGCCATCATGCTTTTCACTTTCTACCAACCCTGTATGTATATATATATATATATAACTAATAAGCGGTATAGCCGCATTGATCATTACCTAGTTCGTTAATGTATCACTCGTGCTGTATGTGTTAAGTATTTATATATAGGTGAAATCCTTCATTTGGAGGAGGTGGGGAGGGGGTTCTTTCTTTATTACGATCTTAGGGCAAAAGTTAATGTCGTGGAAAAGCAGGAAACTCTCCATAACTTATTAGAAAACACTATCTAGTGGAGAGTATTCGCCTTCTCTTTTTCTTATCCTTATTTCGAATAAGTCTATTTCTTTCTTAACGAGCCAATGTCTGGAGACCTTCTTGACAACATTCCAAAGGCCATACCGATAGACAACTACTGTTGAAATTGCAAAATATACGACATGTATCTTTCAGAGCACTGTACTATTACTGCAATACCTCTTGTTCACGAAATACAATAAATCAGATCTTTGATCTCGCAGTGCTGATTTCTGTCGTTTTTATTTGTACATAACAAAATTGTTAGTTGTTGCTTCTTCTTCTTTAAATATCGTGCTAGCTGGCGAAGGTGATCATTGTGACGTATAATGGAAAAAGAGCCTACAGTAATCTGACAGTCTTTTGTAATCTCGTAGCGTTCTATGATTTGCTGGCAAAACCATGCATTTTCTGCCTGTGTTTACTTACACTAGCGTACTTTTTCATCACGCCTCTTTTCTTTGAACATAAGCAAACGAAGTGTTAACAAACTTTCATCACCTGCCCGTCATAACAGGTAGCGAATCAGGTTTACCTCGTCTTCTCATGCTAGTTTATCTGTCAGTCATACGATACCTGACAGACCGCACGTGAAAAATACAGACCCTTTGAAGTTCGTATCAGGGGAAGTCAGAAACCCCTGGGCTCTTTGATCTTCAGAAGCAGGCCTTTGTACAGAGAAAACCCGTCACACGTAATAAGTCTTTCGATGCCGGTCGAAAGCGCTCGACAGAAGACCAACCGTAAAGCCTTTATCTTGTAACTCTGTTTCTGATTCTTCGTTACACATAGTAAAGTGAAAAGTAACATCATCGATAGATCAGAGAAATATAATGATATATAAACTGTGTTTTCTTAAACCTGCTATCAGTTGTCACTCAGAATTTTTGGATAGTCTAAGCACGCAGTTCTAGAACCATTTTGCTAAATGTGTTATTAGCAAATCGTGGGGATTTTTCATTCTGATTTCTGGTAATAGAAATTAATGTTTACGTGTTTAAAAGTGTTAGCTTTTACCAATTAAAAGTGTTAGCTTTTACCTTTATAATTCACTTAGATTTTCTAGCTGTTAATACTAGTGAAATAAAATAACGCGTAGCTATTTCATACCAGATGTTCAGTTATAATGTTAATTTTCACCTCACGCTTTCTCACACAAGAAGAGACGGTTTTAACTGACTGGTTTTATGCTAGGCGCGACTGATAGTGACAGAAAAGAATTCACGTTTTATTTCATTGTGCGTATTTATTATAAGTGCCTATTATTTAATATCATACGACTAAACTATCAGACGCCGACCAAATTAATAGCTACTTAACGACCGGCGATAGTTTGTGATAATTCACATTGTACGCTGATCGTTAACCGCGAGCAGGGGCAGGAGAGCTGCATAATTCCATCCGACCTAAACTCAGCGCTAGCGAAGGCTGACCGTGTGGGCGTAAAAGAAAACACCGTGCGCCTTTTAAATTTAATCAGGACTGAGGAGTGGAGAAGAGATAGTCTCTCTGTATTTGTAGGGGTACACAGTTTATCAATCTCGTTGGTAATCCACATGAAAGGAGGTACTTGACATCTCTTGTATACTATGACGGTAAACTTCTGTAATCGCGCCACCAAAATATTGGCACAGTTCAATCAGCATAGTATGGGTCACTTCCCTTTTGACTTTAACAGTCTTGTCCCCGTTTTCGTGTGTAGATATGAGATTAGCATAATTTCTATATATATTGTTTCTTGTATTCTTCGCAGACCTGATCACAAGGGCGTCCAGCGGTCTTTTTCTGATTGGTTAATGTTGTCCCTTTTTCTTCGCTTGTGCGTCACCAATTTCATTTGTGAGCGAGTATTTGCAAAGGATACATGAGAAACATTTTAACTTATAAGTTTAACTGGACTTACCAAACCCAGATATCTTTTTCCAATTTTTACCAGCCCACTGGGATGTACAAAATCACATTAATGTTCCCCACTTCTGACAGTCGTTTTCAGGCGGATTTATCCAGATTTTTACGCTGCGCAAGAATCAGAGCTCTAGCATAGAATTGTCCGATAGGATTACCATCATCATCATTGGTAACATTTTTTTAGCAACCAGATGTTTCCCAATACGGGAAGTATTTTCCTCTTTTAACTGTGAACCCCAAGAGCACGTTTTTCTACATCAACTATTGGCGGTGACATTTTGTTCATCCAGGAAAAACCCACACCAGATTCGGCGTTCACCTCACTAGTCTTTGTTTTGTTGGAGGATGGTCTGGGGCCAATTTGGGAAGTGAACCTGATATTCTAAATATTCAGGACAAATTGTAATTCCAAGGGATATCACCAAGAGTAGGTACGAGTGATTGAATGGCCACTGTATGAAAAAGAGAGTGAATATTTTTCTTTGTTACAGAGAATTTACCAACATTGGATTTGCTTAAACTTGTTTACTTTACTGGGTAGCATATACTAGGAACTTGTTTACTTTATTGTCTACTCTGTAACATAGTGCAAACCTTCGACCTTTGGGTTATTAACTTTTTGGATTATTTTCTCCATAAGGGGAGGGCACATTTATTCTGCTATTTCATATGTATGTAAATCTCATTTTATTTGATCTTTCTTTCGATATTGGTGTTGTCAAGTTTAATGATAATAAACAACAAAGAAACTTAACTTTGTGTGTTGGTCAGACCCATACCCAAGTAACCGTAGTTTTTCACGTTTGTGTGTATTGTTGTCACATAGCTGTGTATGTATGTAGTTAAACTTATATTTATATGTATGAGGAGGGCAAGGTTGTCTTGTACTAAATTATAGTCGTATAGAGAGGCTGAGATCGAGAAACTTACTCATTCAATAGACATATCTTTTTTCTTAAGCTACCACCCGTGAAATCTATTTCTCACACCTTTCTCACGTACCTATCACCATCCACTCTACTCAGATGGGCCCAAAAAACTCACAACCTATCTGTACGATAATCATGGTTCTCTACAACTTCCTGTTCTCACTGCCGTTTGTTACTTGTCTTGCTGACGCCCGTCCATTCCACGATGTCCCACCGCCGTGTGTAACTTGTCTTGCTGATGCCTGTCCATTCCACGATGTCCCACCGCCGTGTGTAACTTGTCTTGCTGACGCCTGTCCATTCCACGATGTCCCACTACCGTGTGTAACTTGTCTTGCTGACGCCTGACCATACCACGATGTCCCACCGCCGTGTGTAACGTGTCTTGCTTACGCCTCACCATACCACGATGTCCCACCGCCGTGTGTAACTTGTCTTGTTGATGCCTCACCATTCCACGATGTCCCACCTCCGTGTGTAACTTGTCTTGCTGACGCCTCACCATTCCACGATGTCCCACCACCGTGTGTAACTTGTCTTGCTGACGCCTCACCATTCCACAATGTCCCATCACCGTGTGTAACTTGTCTTGCTGACGCCTCACCATTCCACGATGTCCCACCGCCGTGTGTAACTTGTCTTGCTGATGCCTCACCATTCCACGATGTCCCACCGCCGTGTGTAACTTGTCTTGCTGACGCCTCACCATTCCACGATGTCCCACCGCCGTGTGTAACTTGTCTTGCTGACGCCTCACCATTCCACGATGTCCCACCGCCGTGTGTAACTTGTCTTGCTGACGCCTCACCATTCCACGATGTCCCACCACCGTGTGTAACTTGTCTTGCTGACGCCTCACCATTCCACGATGTCCCACCGCCATGTGTAACTTGTCTTGCTGACGCCTCACCATTCCACGATGTCCCACCACCGTGTGTAACTTGTCTTGCTGACGCCTCACCATTCCACGATGTCCCACCGCCGTGTGTAACTTGTCTTGCTGACGCCTCACCATTCCACGATGTCCCACCACCGTGTGTAACTTGTCTTGCTGACGCCTCACCATTCCACGATGTCCCACCACCGTGTGTAACTTGTCTTGCTGACGCCTCACCATTCCACGATGTCCCACCACCGTGTGTAACTTGTCTTGCTGACGCCTCACCATTCCACGATGTCCCACCACCGTGTGTAACTTGTCTTGCTGACGCCTCACCATTCCACGATGTCCCACCACCGTGTGTAACTTGTCTTGCTGACGCCTCACCATTCCACGATGTCCCACCACCGTGTGTAACTTGTCTTGCTGACGCCTCACCATTCCACGATGTCCCACCACCGTGTGTAACTTGTCTTGCTGACGCCTCACCATTCCACGATGTCCCACCACCGTGTGTAACTTGTCTTGCTGACGCCTCACCATTCCACGATGTCCCACCGCCGTGTGTAACTTGTCTTGCTGACGCCTCACCATTCCACGATGTCCCACCGCCGTGTGTAACTTGTCTTGCTGACGCCTCACCATTCCACGATGTCCCACCGCCGTGTGTAACTTGTCTTGCTGACGCCTCACCATTCCACGATGTCCCACCGCCGTGTGTAACTTGTCTTGCTGACGCCTCACCATTCCACGATGTCCCACCACCGTGTGTAACTTGTCTTGCTGACGCCTCACCATTCCACGATGTCCCACCGCCGTGTGTAACTTGTCTTGCTGACGCCTCACCATTCCACGATGTCCCACCACCGTGTGTAACTTGTCTTGCTGACGCCTCACCATTCCACGATGTCCCACCACCGTGTGTAACTTGTCTTGCTGACGCCTCACCATTCCACGATGTCCCACCACCGTGTGTAACTTGTCTTGCTGACGCCTCACCATTCCACGATGTCCCACCACCGTGTGTAACTTGTCTTGCTGATGCCTCACCATACCACGATGTCCCACCACCGTGTGTAACTTGTCTTGCTGACGCCTCACTATTTCACGATGTCCCACCACCGTGTGTAACTTGTCTTGCTGACGCCTCACCATTCCACGATGTCCCACCGCCGTGTGTAACTTGTCTTGCTGATGCCTCACCATTCCACGATGTCCCACCGCCGTGTGTAACTTGTCTTGCTGACGCCTCACCATTCCACGATGTCCCACCACCGTGTGTAACTTGTCTCTTCACCATTCCACGATGTCCCACCGCCGTGTGTAACTTGTCTTGCTGATGCCTCACCATTCCACGATGTCCCACCGCCGTGTGTAACTTGTCTTGCTGACGCCTCACCATTCCACGATGTCCCACCGCCGTGTGTAACTTGTCTTGCTGATGCCTCACCATTCCGCGATGTCCCACCGCCGTGTGTAACTTGTCTTGCTGATGCCTCACCATTCCACGATGTCCCACCGCCGTGTGTAACTTGTCTTGCTGATGCCTCACCATACCACGATGTCCCTCCACCGTGTGTAACTTGTCTTGTTGATGCCTCACCATACCACGATGTCCCACCGCCGTGTGTAACTTGTCTTGTTGATGCCTCACCATTCCACGATGTCCCACCGCCGTGTGTAACTTGTCTTGTTGATGCCTCACCATACCACGATGTCCCACCACCGTGTGTAACTTGTCTTGCTGATGCCTCACCATACCACGATGTCCCACCACCGTGTGTAACTTGTCTTGCTGACGCCTCACCATTCCACGATGTCCCACCACCGTGTGTAACTTGTCTTGTTGATGCCTCACCATACCACGATGTCCCACCGCCGTGTGTAACTTGTCTTGCTGATGCCTCACCATACCACGATGTCCCACCGCCGTGTGTAACTTGTCTTGCTGATGCCTCACCATACCACGATGTCCCACCACCGTGTGTAACTTGTCTTGCTGATGCCTCACCATACCACGATGTCCCACCGCCGTGTGTAACTTGTCTTGCTGATGTCTCACTGTAACTGTACTTTTTCTCTTGTTGAGGTGATCACTGGCCCAAGACAGTATACATGTTGTTAGGTGTGTCGTGCGAGCGGATGATGAACTGAGTGTGGGTGCGAATGAAGGCGCGAATGTGTTTAGGCTCTTATGTATGTAGACCCTGCAACCCATACACTCACATGCAGTAGTCAAGGATGCTTGGACACTGCAGACACGTTTCAAAACATTTATTGACGAGAACACACATGGTATCAACAGGAACAGTCATTGTAAACAATGTCATGCTGACCGGAAATCGATAGGTATACATTAGGCATTCAGCAAGCTGGTAAACATTTGAATATTCGTGCATGGTCAATACAATGTTCTTCCCTAAGGACAGTTCGTGGCGTCGCCCTGGGATTACTGACTAAACGCGTCAGATACCTTAATCACTTTGACACATAGGTGCAACTTGGCATTCCCCGCCAATTGCACATTATCAGGCTGTAGTATAATAGCCGAAAACACAGGCCTCGTTCTGACGTCGGCTGTGTACTTCTGATAAGCAGGTTACCATCAACCCTGCAGTAATGCTTATTATAGACATAAATATGCCGCCAATCTGCGGCTCCCACAATATATCTTCGTCACTGGATTTCTGGATGGTACGAAGACTAATAGTCTTGGATGGCTACCTTGAGCACAACATATATGTTCTGTAATGGAGGACCGGTGAGCTGCAGTTCACAGACTAGGCAATCTTCTAACATGTTCTGCTACCGAAAGCATAGTAATGGAAAAAGTCGGTATTACCTGTAACCGAGTCCACAGAACAATATAAGAAACTCTGCTGTCATTCCAACGCACAGAGATTCACTGGGGAAAACTGCCAGTGCAGTCACTTCGAAGATTCTTCCCGAAAAACACAATGGACTCTCGTCCCTTCAGAAACCAGGACACTTCTCGGCTTGCCGGAAGTCTAACTCAACTCCCGCTTAAAAAAACCTGCCCATGGGCATACGCCCGAACTGTCTACCTTTGACCCTAAAGGTCAAACACAATGAATGAATAAACAAGGGAAGACAACCCCTAATCAACCTGACATCGCAGGTAAAGACACAATTATTCTTATGATAAAAACATAAGCAAATAACTTGACAGATGACTCCGTCAAAAATGACAGCAACACTCACCATACCACGATGTCCCACCACCGTGTGTAACTTGTCTTGCTGATGCCTCACCATACCACGATGTCCCACCACCGTGTGTAACTTGTCTTGCTGACGCCTCACCATACCACGATGTCCCACCACCGTATGTAACTTGTCTTGTTGATGCCTCACCATTCCACGATGTCCCACTACCGTGTGTAACTTGTCTTGCTGATGCCTCACCATTCCACGATGTTAAACTTTCGAGTTTCATCTCTTTGTCGACCTCTGTGTCCTTTTCCTTCTATATTTCCTGTTGTCACGAGACACTCCAGCCATCGCCGGCTCGTTACTTGCCGACAGAAAGTGAATTATTCCCTTCTAACGCCAGTAATAAGACTTCTGTGTTACTGGCATCTTTCAGAACACCCACCATTCACGTCTCATAGTAGCCGCCTGTTCAGACATGTTGATAGAAATCTCAGTAAATGTTGTTTCTACATTCCGCTCTATCTCTCCTCTGGTCGACCCGCTTCTAACGATCTTACCTCCCTCCCACAACATTGCCACGCGCACTTCATCGTTAGAGAGAGCAGACAAGGTCTGGTATAGAAATATTGAATCCGCGTTCTACAACAGGTTTTTGGCCCCCAGATAAAAATACAATTGATTTGCGCACATTTGTTTATCTACAGTTCTTTGATGGAGCCATGAGAATACATTCTGTTCCGTATTGTTAATTATCAAAAATTTAAGCATTCAGCAAACCCAGATAATGACTTTGCCGGCGGAGAACATAAACATTGGTTTCAAACGAATCTCAGAAAAATGACGTAAAAGAAATCTGAGAAGAGTAAATCAAAGAAATATATGTCGGTTTGTGAACACAACACAAGAAAATATCAGCGTGTTTGACTAACCAAACATTGTTCAGGTAAAAATAAACACAAAAACTAAAGACTAATGAAAGAGAAATATGCTTTACCACGCAGTATGTTTATGTATTGCATAAGCGAAAAAATTACCAAGCTACAGCAGACTGTTTTTTTATGTTTGCTGTCTATGTTGATATCAGCTTTATTATATTACTTCTGTCTTCGTCGTTTCTTCTTCTTCCATCCTTAGCCACCAACCGACAAAGCAGTCAGTGGCCAATACGCATACGCCTAGTGGCGTCTTAGGGCAACAACAAATTGATTTCTTTGCCGTTGTATCCCATCACGCCTAGTGGCGTCTTTAGGGCAACAACAAATTAATCCATTTGCCGTTGTTTCCGTAATCAAATTGACTAGCAAACAGGTGATCAGCCCGTTGGCTCTTCGTCGTTTATTTCAGCTTTATTCTTTTACATCTGTCTACGTCGTTTATGTCAGCTTTATTCTATAACTTCTGTCTTTGTCGTTTATATCAGCTTCATTTGGTTTCACCTCTTATCATTCAGTCATTACTTATTTCATTCAGGAAACCATCTTCTATATTTCTTTGATAAATGTCAACTCCTTTGCTGTAGATTCTACTGAAGTCGATACATTGGATGTAGAGACACGTCATTGTCATCATAATTATCATTTGTCTAATCGCTCCCTACAGAGTAAAGAATATCCACCACACCAAGCTTTTCCCCTGGCAAGAAGGCTGCATTACGTTATACATGTACTCTTGCAGTCTTGGGGTCTGCAGCAACGTGTTTCACAAGATAAGATTGCCAGCTCCTGTCAAACACAGTTTTATTAGTCGCTTCTTGTCATTGTTTTTCTGAGGGTATAGTTGTCCTATTTATTATGTGCTATCAAGCACATAGGACTAATGCTATCAAGCACATGTGACTTATGATATCGAGCACACAGGACTAATACTATGGAACACACGGGAAAATGAAATATTCAGAAGAAGGAATAATGCAGTATGTTGTCGCGGAGTGGATATTTAAATGTGATGGCGGAAGGCACAGGCGCCCAGCTTGAGTGTAAAACTGAAGTGAGATGCACAAATAGAATATGATAGACAGAATCAATGATAGTGATTCTCTATCTGCGCGACGTTCACCGACCAAGATATCAGGTTGCTAAGAGACCTCAATCTTGATTTCCACATCCGCTCTTGTTTGTTTGTTTGTTTGTTTGTTGTTTTTTTCTTCAGTAAAGCCCTCTATGTCTTGGTTATACAGATACAGAGAGGACACAGAAAGACTTGGGGAAAACTGCTTGTCCAGTATCAGGTCTGTTGTCTCGATTAAATGAATATCTAAATCGTACAACTCAAAAGATAAATGACCAATGCAGAAAACATCTATCAAGGAATCAAAAATTACATGTAATAATCAAGGAGATAATTTACTTAATTATTTTGTGTGGCATCACATATGGAATAAACAACAATGTAATTGAGAAAAAAGAGGAAAACAAACAGTGTTAAAGAAGAAAGTGTAAGAGACAATATGACAACACTCAGTTACAGTCACAACACTGGACAGAAACAACACTTCCACATAAGGGACACGTACATCCAGTTTGTCGGTTGAGGTAGGTTGATCTTGTTAGCCGCGCAAATCTTTAGACTGTTACACACGAAGTCGAATCCATATCTACTCCGCTGTGACCACTATCAGCTGAGGATATGACAAGAATTAACTTCTGTCTCTGATCGTTAAGTGTACATACTGGGATTGTCTAGCGAGAGGGCCAGGAAGAATTCTAAATACTTGTATTTCCACATATAGCAGGTACCAAGCGGGCTTGTTAATAGAGGCAGGCAGATTAGATCTGTGCTTTACTTTGTTCTAGCCTGATGCTGACTGAGCTCACATAGGCTATTGCCATAAAACTGAGCCTTTATCCAGCTCACTGAAATAAATAAAATGTGCCAGCACAGTTGGAGAAACGTTGTCAAGTGGCTTAGTGGTTGGTTGGGTACTGCTAAGTTGGGGCTCCTGTTTCCGGTTGTAAATAAAAAGGCGAAGCTTCGCTATTTGTTTCACTTACAGGGCTGAACCGGTTGTCGTCTGAAATTAGACACATACATACTCCTGATTAACCCTTCAGCAAGTCATAACCATTAGTATTTACATACATGCATACAGTTTACAACTTTCGTTTGCTTACATAGTATTACAACTTGCTTGTATACTCACTTTCAGGCCTGCAGCTGTACGATGACCCTACATGTATCAAAACAAGGCTTTGCGTAACATTTTTCTCTCAGACTGAACGGGTAGCCCGTGATAGGCTCCTTTCGCCCGCAGAATTTACATAAACTCACAGTGTCTTGCTATGCTTGGTAGGGTTGTTTACAAAATCAAACTACATACATGCTTTATGTCAGTCTCTCTCTCATTCATAAATACATTGTATATATATATATATATATATATATATATATATATATATATATATAGAGAGAGAGAGAGAGAGAGAGAGAGAGAGAGAGAGAGAGAGAGAGAGAGAGAGAGAGAGAGAGAGAGAGAGAGAGAGAGAGAGAGAGAGAGAGAAAGATTCATACTATTATTCAGGCTGCATCTAGAAAAAATGATAATGTATAAGTGAAAAAGGCCGGTCCCTCCCATCATTTACCAAAAGGTTACATTGACGTAAAAATCCTACACTTTACACAGTCTTGGGAAGGGGGTTTTCAAAGCGATTGTTACCAAAACATACCTCTTTCACTTTGCACAAAGATCTGATATGCCCAACCGTATTGCGTATTTATGACTTAATCTAAAATAACTTTAAACGATTGTTATTTCTCATAATACCTACACCTTCGTGAAATTGCTTAGCAAAAGAATCAATTCGATTATTATTTTATGGATAAAACCTCCATAGCTTTGGAACAAAAATAAGTCAATGTTAACCCAAATTACAACTAATAATACACCAAGTATCGCTTACCCAAACAGAATTTGAAATCCGCTGGAAATTATCTCTCCTAGAAGGGTCAGAAAATTTAACGCGACTGATTAACCGTAAGTAAAGAATCCACTTCGCGTGACTGGGTTGTCGCTGCTGTAAGTAAGGATGGATTTAAAATTACTCCTTTATATACCCATAATTAAGACCTAAATTAAGCTTCTTAAGTCATGCAGGTGCACGGAGTAAGCTGCAAACGTTTCCCCTGGTAAAGACACTGCTCGTTCGCCCCGTCTCCTGTTGCGGCAGGATGAAAGGCGCCCAGTCTCACCTTTGACAGGGAAGTTTCGACAGTGTGGTCAGTTAGTTACCCCGCTCGAACCGGCAGACAAGAAAAGCGTTGTGCGACCAGCGATTCTGTTTCCTTCGTCAATTTAAAACGACTAGGGAACCATAGTCGGCGTCTGTGGCCTAATGGATATGAACGCAGTTTCATAATCCAGATATACCAGGTTCGAAACCTGCTGCAGGCGGTTTGGTAGCAGATCGCTTTGTGTGGATTTTTAACAATGGTATAAGCGCCGTACCGTTCAGAAAGCAATGGCAAACTACTGAATGAAAAAATTGCCTAGAAAATCACAAAAACAGCCAACAAAAGCTGGGGTTGATTGCCACGTCCTGTAAAGGATAAGCAGCTAAAGAAGGGAACCATAAGCCGACCCACAAGATAGAAGATTTTGTCAGCTAATGTAGAAGAAGGAAAGGTGGACGTGTTGGGCGTTCTTTAACGCAGTCAGCAATAAGACTGACACATAGATAACTGCGCGACAAAGCATCTAAGTATAAAAAAAAGAAAGAAATTAAAATAGGGCGCGGACAAAACAGAGGTAGGCATAACTTGTAACTATACAGGCTGAGTTGGCCGAAAAATTCCACATAATTCATCACATATGTAAAAAAAAAAAGACCTGGAACTTCGAGGTCTCAAAACAAAATGGATGGTCACGAGCGCCACAAACACAAGATGTCTAACGACAGAAACAACATGCTGAATAATAAAAATCAAGAACTGTAACCTGCGCCCTGGGGGAAATAATAAATAATAAATATTTGTCTAAATGTCGTAATGTGGTGTTCTAACATTTACTGTCCTATATCAACTTGCGACAAGAAGGAAGTTTACAATTTTCTTTTCTTTCAAGCAGTTTTTATTTAGTTTATTCTGTATTTTTGCCTTGTACTTTCTTAAAATATTCTTTCTGTTTTATTTACATTATTGTTGTTAATGATATAACTGGTCTTACACCATACACAAAACCCAAGTCTATAATCAGCCCCGAGCGTAAATCCCATGCCATCAAGAAATCCGAATTTTTATTTTTGGATGCACGCTCTTCATTTTCTTTCCGGTATTCCTCGTGAAAGTTGAATAAACATGCCACTCAACATCTGCCACTCAACATCTGCCCTCGGCAAATGTAAAATGTCATTAAAATTATTGTGAATGTTTCCTTGAGTCGGCGCCTGTCTTTGTCAAACGGACAGCATTTATTTTTAATTGCAATAGATGTAGTATTAATTCACCCCATCCATCGTTCAGTCAATGTTTTCAAAACAGAGATTTAACAAAAATCTGCACTCTTAACAAACAATTAAGTTAGACAGGTACGCGAAGACAGAGTTATGTTAATATCTGGACACAAAACAAAACATAGAAGTATAAGAAACAAAAACACAAGCAAAAACACAAAAAAAAAACCTTCCAAGAAAAACTTGAAAGGGAATTTAAAAAAAAAATTATTATCGACATTTGATAATTAAAAATCAGATTATTCAACTCAAATCTCAAGGTAGCCCTATTGTATGGATGTCAAACATGGACAACAACAAAAACGAAAAGCAAGAAGTGATTGTTGCAAGTGGTCTGTTGCAAGTAGTGGTTTGGTTAGCTCTGAACAATGTTCCATATAATGTCAATAAAGTAGTTATAAATTCTGGCCATTGTTTTATCTTCTTGATATTCTTGAGTGATCGTGTATCGTGCCTTCTATGTAAGATTACGCGAATGCAGGGGTGGAAGATTCTGAACAATAATTGAACCTTGGAATACGATTGATGTGACAAGTCGGTTCCATTGAGTCCACAATTATTTAATACAGATTACACGTCAAGACGATTCATGCATGTTGATCACAAAGGTACATATTATAACTTGAAAATATATGGCATAGATATGTAGATATCCTATCAGTCCTTGTCCAATAATCAAATTACTGTATGCAGATTGTCATAGCTGTATGCACGCGCGCGGTTGGGGTTTCCAACGGCCGACAGTGAGTCTATGAGTCTGGCAAAATCAAATACTATGGACTGTAATTCATCCTTCCTTAATTTTTCACTTCGTACTGACCTTTAATCATTTCAAATCTTCGTAATAGCAATGGACTGACCCATGTCCGTACTTGCATAAAATATATCTGTATGGCAATACCATGCCCAACATTGGAAGGAAAGTCATACGCGTCTTAACAGCTTGACGGTCAATGTGAAAAGGGTAGCGTTTCTTAGTTACCGACTGTGTCCTAAACAACTCTATACACGTCATAATCGATCGTGTCTAAAGCGTTCAAAATTGAAACCTCTATCGCAATATATTAAATGCCTTAACCTTTATAATTGCACGTCTGGTAACCTTTAGCAGACGAGTTAATATCATATACCGTAACAATTCCCTGTACACCGGGGAAAAAAAAATCGATAGATTTTTTTTCAATATCTATCCGACTTAACAATTTTTCAAAAAAAATTTAACACAATTGTGACATATGGCCGACGATGTTCTGAGTAGAACCGTGTTGCGGTCGTGTCAACTAACTATTTGTCATAGTCATCTAATCATAAATCACATTATATATCAATATTATACATGTCATTATATCAACTAAATAAATGTCCAATGTTAATAGTGAATGATAAAATTAAATTAAAGTAAGGTCTGTCGTATTAGTATGTCATATAGGAATTAATTTGACTAATTAAAATTAAATTAATTAATTAAACTAAGAGTTAAATTATTAAGGTTCTAATTTCACGCGATGTTATGAGAGAAGAAAAGACAAACTAAGTAAGAAGAAATAGAAAGAAATTCGAATATAAGTTTTAACTTAATTGTGTGTGTTAAGTGTTAGTGAATAATAACTAACTAACTTAACTAACTAAATACTGTATAGGTACATTAAAAAAAAAAATTATTAATCTAATACTTGTGTGAGATTTATTTTCTCTTTTCATAATTTCTTCTTTTTTAGTATTTCGTTCTCTTTTTTTTTTTTCATTTAATTTTTTTCTCACCTTTCATTTTATTGATAATAATTCAATTAAGAAGTTAAGTTAACTAATTAATTAGTATAGGATATGATGATCCATCCGTAGTCTTGATCCTGATGAATTCTTTTAGGCAAAAGTGTTCAAATGTCCACGTCGGAAAGAAATGTCATTTATAACTGCATCGAAGAATTAAGAGTCCATAGGATAATAAGTTCGACTTGTCGTCAGATATTATTCCATGATTGTTCAATGATATTCGTATATCGTGTATGGATATTATACGAAGTTCGAATGTAAGTATATATACCTTGATTGTCTTGTCGTTCAATTCTGTGATGCATATAGTGTTTATAAAGTTTGAATTGAAGGCAAGGTTAGTTCCTTTATAGTTGATACTTCGTTCAATCCAATGTAGTTCTGATTGATGTAGTTTAAGAGTGTCAATGTTGATTATTCGTCGTCAATAGGATTACGTGACAACGCATCTGCCACACAATTTTCAGTGCCAGGTATGTGTTCAATGGAGAACTCGAATGGCTGTATGATGATTGAATATCTGGCAAGTTTTTGGCTTTTGTGGTTGGATCGACGCAAGGATGCGACCGCACGTTGGTCCGTCTGTATGGTAAAGGGGGCACCGAGTAAGAATTTCTCCAGCTTCGTTATTGCCCAGATCACAGACAAAAGTTCCTTGTCGACTGTGGAATACTTTGTTTCAGCCGGCTTCAGCTTTCTTGATATATATAAGGTGGGGTGTAGAATGCCGTCATGGTTCTGGAGCAGGCATGCACCAATGCCGTAGTTACTAGCATCTGTTCGTAAGAAAAATCTTTTGGAAGCATCGGGAAGTCTTAAAATTGGTTCATGCGAGAACAAATTTATAATTTTGTTGAAAGTTTCATTGCATGTACCAGTCCATGTCACCTTCACCGGCATATCTTTTTTTAACAATGAAGACAATACAGCCGTGATGGATGACAAGTTTGGTATGAATCTACTGTAATATTGAACAAGTCCTAACAAACTCCTGACCTGTTTCTTCGTCTGAGGAACTGCTATGTTTAGAATTTTTGAGACTGTACTAGGTAACGTTCGGATATATCCCGATCCAATGATATGTCCCAAAAAGGTTATCTCATTACACGTGATTTGCACCTTTGTAGGTTTAGCAGTTAGATGATAATTCCTTAGAGTGTCAAAAACATATCTAAGTCCCGAAACATGTTCCTCAAACGACGAACTAAACAAGCATATGTCGTCAATATATGTAATAACGTCTGGTCTACCTGATAAAATTTGTCGCATCAGGCGAATGAAGGTAGCTGGCGCATTAACAAGCCCAAAAGGCATCACATTCCACTGGTATAGACCTTGTGGCGTGGAAAATGCGGTGTAGTACTTAGCCTTTTCGGTCAGTGGTATCTGCCAATAACCTTTAGTTAAGTCTATCTTACTAAATATAGTTGCGTTGGATAGACGTGGTAGTAAGTCGTCGATAAGTGGATGTGGTTCGCTGTCAACTATAGTCTTAGCATTTAATTTTCTATAATCAACACATAGTCTAATGTTATTGTCCTTCTTCCGGACAATCACTAATGGAGAAGAGAATGGCGAATTACTAGTCTCAATGATTCCCAGAGACAACATCTGTTCAAGTTCTTTAGTAGTTTTAGCAAGGAAATGTAAAGGAACAGAATAGGGATGTACACGAATAGGTGTATCGTCATTGAGAGTAATGTCATGACTGATAGCCGATGTGCGACCCGGAACGTCGGTCAACACATCTGGATAAGATTGTAATAGATTAGCAATCTGTAGACGCTGTTGCGGTGTAACCGTTGAAGAGATGGTTACATCCCGCCAAGATTCAGTAGGTTGAACTACTGGTACAGGTAACGGTAACTGTACCTCAGGAAAAGAAGATTCTTCTTCCTGGATGACAGATAAGTTAGTATAATGACAAGTGGATACTGTGTTGTCATCTAGTTCATGAAAAATTGACTGTAAGTGTTCAGGACGTGTATGAAATTGCTTGAGCATGTTAATATGAAATATCTTTTTGTGTCCCTTGATATCTAAGACGTAATCGACGTCGGAAATTTTATCAATGACTTTGTAAGGACCATTCCAAGATATCAATAATTTATTGTTATTGTGAGGAAGTAACACATAAGCCTCGTCGCCTGGGAATAATTGGCGTAATCGTCGAGACATATTTTGTAGAGATCGAGCTTTAGCTTTTGCAGCCTCAGAAGAAGCTGTTGCCAACTGGCAAGACTCAATAATGTTCTTCCGAAGATTAATCACGTACTCGTAAGATGACTGAGTGTCCTGAGTCATCTCGTCGTCAATTAATAAGTCTTTTATTAGTCCCATAGGACCTCTTGGGGGAGCACCAAAAACTAATTCAAAGGGAGAGAAGCCAGTTTGTTCATGCGGTACCTCCCGATAAGCAAATAGAACAGCTGGGAGTGCTCTGTCCCAGTCATGAGGGTGCTTAGCAGTAACCTTATGTAGTAGTTGTTTAAGTGTACGGTTAAGTCTTTCAACCGCACCATTACTCATCGGATGATAAATACTACTTAAATTCCTATCAATGTCCCAAGTTTTCATGACTTCCTTCATGGTGTCAGATATAAACTGTGACCCATGGTCTGATAAAAGTTTTCTAGGAAACCCTATTCTAGAAAAGATGAGATGTAGTGCATCAGCTACATCTGTGGTAGTGGTGGTCTTTAATGGGATAGCTTCCGGCCATCGTGTGCACAAATCAATGCACGTAAGGACGAATCTATGTCCTCTGGCCGATGGTAGCAATGGACCAATAATGTCTATTGCCATCTTGTCAAAAGGTCTCACTGAGATATCGCAAGCCTGAATAGGCGCCGTGTGAAAAGCTCCACGTGCTTTCACTTCTTGGCATGTAGTACAGGAACGTACATACTGCGAAATATCTCTTGACACCCCTGGCCAAAAGAATGAAGACAGTACTCGAGATCGTGTTCGAGTATATCCCATATGTCCAGCACAATGTGAGTCATGTGCGTGTTGAAGAATGTACCGTCTAAAAGTATATGGGACCATAACTTGTTGTTTCATTTGTGATTTGTCATTAAAACATCTAATCAATATGCCATTTTTAATAACAAAACAATGTTTGTTATTATTACCTGAGGATAGATTGTCAACTTTATCAACCAACGTAAAAAATTTTTTAAAAGATTTATCCTCTTTTTGTTTGGTTGCAAATGTTTCCCTGTCAATAGGTGAATTGACTACAAATTCCTCTTGGTTGTCTGCATCCATTTTATTATCATCAACTTTCTCCATGAGTTGAGTCTGTGCTCTAGTCGTCACGGCGTTTCCAGTGCATAGGTTATGTTTCTCCCATTCTATAATCTCATCTGGAGTACAATCTTTACTGCCGTGTATACGACCAACCTATTGTTCCACCAAACGTCATGCAACGAACATATTCCCCCGTTGCACAGCTGGGATGTACCAGCGACTGTCGTACACCAATCGTTGTGGATCCCGAATCCCTCAATACTGAGACGACGGATCCATTAACTAATCCCCTGTTAAAAATTAGTAGGCCTGTTCCATCGTTGACTGCAAGACCTACCTGTGGTATAATATGTCCGCAGTTAAGCACTGTTTCTTTCGCCTTCTGAAAAATAAGATTGCATTGCTGGCAACTATTTGCCACATTATAATTAATAGCAAAACATGCAGCAGAAGACTGTGTTGTATTATTGTCAAGTGGAACCTGAGCTATAGGGGTAGTATTATTTGTAACTGCCGCCCCTGTATTATGGTTGTAATGAGATGATCCCCGAGAATGAGATCGATTCCGAGTATAATTGTTAGAATTATCTCGTCGTCCTCTATAGTAACTATTATCTCGATGTCTCGAGCCATGATTATTACCCTTCCAGTTACTATTATCATTGGGAGTATGTGATCGATTATAATGAGTGTTATGTTGACCATTGTGGTAGTTTGTTTGAGGTGAATAATTTCTATCTCGTGATCTACCTCTGTTGAACTCATTTTTATTGTTGAAATCATTATTATGTCCCTTCTGAAAGTTAACATTGTGATTTCTTTGGAACCTGCTTCTGTCTACACTGTGATGTCTTTGTTTGTTATTGTGATTGTAGGCCATATTAGACGCCACAGGTAGAGGTTCTCTTAATGAGGAGTTAGAAATGGTTGCATTCGGATGTGACGAACAGTAGTTTAAAGAAATTTTTTCTAACTCATCCATAGTACCTGGTTTACGCTCCTGCAAATATGCAAAAAATGGCTGGCTAACCGAAGATAATACCTTATCTCGTAGTAGTAAATCAACTAATTTGTCGTATGATTTGTTGACTTCTGCCAGTTCAACCCATCTGTTAAATGTATTGCGTATATTCGCAATGAATCCTGCAAAATCCCTTGGAGATTCAGGTAAAATTCCCTTAAATTTCAACCTACAGTGTTCCTCGTCCAGGTGAAATCTTCGTAGAAGCAAGGACTTAATAGCACCGTAGTTATTAGCTATTGATGGGTCAGCATTTTGAGAAGCTGTCAGTGGTTCTCCAACCAAGAATTCATTTAACTTGAGTACCCATGACTCTTCAGGCAAATGGTTTGTTTGCAAGTCTGTTCAAAACGTGCCAGGAACGATGAAAGGTCGTCGACGTTCAAGTTGAAAATGGGTAGTTTAAAGTTGTAGAAGTGTTTAGGCTGGCTGGATGATGATCCATTTTGTGCGTTATTATTCTGGTTTGCATCAGCATTTTGTGCTTGTAATCTTGCTGTCTCCAATTTAATACGCGCCAATTCCATTTCTTGTTGTAAAATAATTTCCTCTCGTTTCAATTTATTCTCTTCTTCCTGCCTGGAGATTGCTCTTTGCTCTTCTCTTTCACGTTGAGCAATCTCTCTCAACCTATTTTCCTTGGCAATTTGCTTCATCTCAAGTTCTGCTTCCTCTTTCTTTAATGCTGCCTTTTGTTCCTCTTCCTCTTTCTTTAATGCTGCCTTTTGTTCCTCTTCCTCTTTCTTTAATGCAGCCTTTTTCTCTTCTTCCTTTCTTTCATATTTTTCGAGTTCTGATTCAGCAAACTGACGAAGTTCTTGAGATTTATAACCATATTCACGACCAATCTTAACGAAATGGTCTATAGTAAGCATTTTGACTTTTATCTGTAAGTAATTATTGATAATTACTGATTAAATTAGTCAATAGTAGCTTCAGAGTAATTATTATACTTACTCAACTTAGGAATATTTAATATAGATAATCACAATAGTACTGAACTTAATGTCTAAGTTCAACTAATAGACAATATTTTGTAACAATATTGTATCTAAATAATACTATATCATAAATAGTTATGATATCTGTTAAATATAATGTAATTATATCACACAATTAATTTCAATGTCCAATAATGTTGGGTATAATTCCTAGTAATGATATTGTTCAATGTACTAAGTCACTCTCTTAGTACCAGAAAAGTATATTAAATAATATACAATGGGTCTATTACCTCAAAGGTAGCTATAAGATTATTTATTTTGTCAATATATATATATTATATTATTATGCCCTAGGCATCTATGATAAATTGTAGTGCTACTTTCTTGGACTATCACTGCATAATTATGCAATGTCCCATATTACCCTTAAATTTCAGAAAAAATTAATTAAATTAGATTACAAGTGTATTATTGCATATAATAGCATATTATTAATGTAATATAAATATATATCATGAGGACAGACAAGCAATGATGCAACTAAAGGGTACAAACAATGTCAAGACGCAAACAAGACATTTTCACAATTAAAAATGAATTTATGAACTAAATAAAATAAGCGGAAATGTCACAGACCAAATGAAAGGTCATGGTCTGACCTGAGGTCAACTTAATATTCAAAGTACACAAAAAATAAAAATGACTGCGAAAAATGATGACGTCACAGGACTCATAACGGACGAAAATTTAATAATCATAAAATAAATGATAGTCAGAGGAGAATGGACGAAATAGTGACGAACATGGTACAGAACTGAATAAAATTATTAACTGAATACGAATAAAATACACCAATTATCTACGGGACAGTACAGCTAACGCAAATTGTCAAACGGTAGCAAATTTGGACAGACTGTCCAATGGCAACCTCAATGGGCTTCCAAAAGTGCGATCGTTTAAGTTCCCTAAGAACGACTGAAATCTAGGTGGTCAGCTGTTCGCGACATTCCCAGAGATTTCAGTTCCCTCTCCAACCGGCCCACGAATTAACAACAAATACATACGATGGAAAACAAATTTAACATATATACATGAAAATACATAGACATGCCTAATCAAAGCGAAATGGACTCAGTATTACGGTTTTGCAATGACGACAATTTAAACAGCTAGACTTATCTTTCCCGTTGCTTCGGTCAGTGCTATAGGTCGTCAACAGCTAGGCTAATGCCCTTGACTGCCTGCTCCTGTAGTCCATTTCTTGTGTCTGCTTCAAATGACTTATTTTTCCCTTGGTTAGGCTTAAAAGAACGACTTCAGTTTTTCTCCGATAGTTTCACCTACACGAATTTCAGTGACGTCGCGTTGTTAGGCATTAGACTGAGTACTGCGTCATAGGTCATAATTCAGCACATCATGTGATCGTAACTTGATCGTAAACATTTCATTCGAAAGTCATTCAGAAATTTTTTTGTCGATCCCCAGACACCGGACACCACTGTTGCAAGTGGTCTGTTGCAAGTAGTGGTTTGGTTAGCTCTGAACAATGTTCCATATAATGTCAATAAAGTAGTTATAAATTCTGGCCATTGTTTTATCTTCTTGATATTCTTGAGTGATCGTGTATCGTGCCTTCTATGTAAGATTACGCGAATGCAGGGGTGGAAGATTCTGAACAATAATTGAACCTTGGAATACGATTGATGTGACAAGTCGGTTCCATTGAGTCCACAATTATTTAATACAGATTACACGTCAAGACGATTCATGCATGTTGATCACAAAGGTACATATTATAACTTGAAAATATATGGCATAGATATGTAGATATCCTATCAGTCCTTGTCCAATAATCAAATTACTGTATGCAGATTGTCATAGCTGTATGCACGCGCGGTTGGGGTTTCCAACGGCCGACAGTGAGTCTATGAGTCTGGCAAAATCAAATACTATGGACTGTAATTCATCCTTCCTTAATTTTCACTTCGTACTGACCTTTAATCATTTCAAATCTTCGTAATAGCAATGGACTGACCCATGTCCGTACTTGCATAAAATATATCTGTATGGCAATACCATGCCCAACATTGGAAGGAAAGTCATACGCGTCTTAACAGCTTGACGGTCAATGTGAAAAGGGTAGCGTTTCTTAGTTACCGACTGTGTCCTAAACAACTCTATACACGTCATAATCGATCGTGTCTAAAGCGTTCAAAATTGAAACCTCTATCGCAATATATTAAAAACTGATGACAAGATCATTAATGTAGAACCGATGACAAGATCATTAATGTAGAACTGATGACAAGATCATTAATGTAGAACTGATGACAAGATCATTAATGTAGAACTGATGACAAGATCATTAATGTAGAACTGATGACAAGATCATTAATGTAGAACTGATGACAAGATCATTAATGTAATGTAGATCATTAATGATGACAAGATCATTAATGTAGAACTGATGACAAGATCATTAATGTAGAACTGATGACAAGATCATTAATGTAGAACTGATGACAAGATCATTAATGTAGAACTGATGACAAGATCATTAATGTAGAACTGATGACAAGATCATTAATGTACAAGATGGACAAATCATTTATGTAGCACAAGATCATTAATGTAGAACAAGATCATTAATGTAGAACTGATGACAAGATCATTAATGTAGAACTGATGACAAGATCATTAATGTAGAACTGATGACAAGATCATTAATGTAGAACTGATGACAAGATCATTAATGTAGAACTGATGACAAGATCATTAATGTAGAACTGATGAGAAGATGACCAAACTGATCAATTAATGTAGAAACTGATGACAAGATCATTAATGTAGACAAGATCATTAATGTAGAACTGATGATGACAAAGATGTAGATGATGACAAGATCATTAATGTAGAACTGATGACAAGACTGATGACAAGATCATTAATGTAGAACTGATGACAAGATCATTAATGTAGAACTGATGACAAGATCATTAATGTAGAACTGATGACAAGATCATTAATGTAGAACTGATGACAAGATCATTAATGTAGAACTGATGACAAGATCATTAATGTAGAACCGATGACAAGATCATTAATGTAGAACCGATGACAAGATCATTAATGTAGAACTGATGACAAGATCATTAATGTAGAACTGATGACAAGATCATTAATGTAGAACTGATGACAAGATCATTAATGTAGAACTGATGACAAGATCATTAATGTAGAACTGATGACAAGATCATTAATGTAGAACTGATGACAAGATCATTAATGTAGAACTGATGACAAGATCATTAATGTAGAACCGATGACAAGATCATTAATGTAGAACTGATGACAAGATCATTAATGTAGAACTGATGACAAATCATTAATGTAGAACTGATGACAAGATCATTAATGTAGAACTGATGACAAGATCATTAATGTAGAACTGATGACAAGATCATTAATGTAGAACTGATGACAAGATCATTAATGTAGAACTGATGACAAGATCATTAATGTAGAACTGATGACATGTAGAACTGATGACAAGATCATTAATGTAGAACTGATGACAAGATCATTAATGTAGAACCGATGACAAGATCATTAATGTAGAACTGATGACAAATCATTAATGTAGAACTGATGACAAAATCATTAATGTAGAACTGATGACAAATCATTAATGTAGAACTGATGACAAGATCATTTATGTAGAACTGATGACAAGATCATTAATGTAGAACTGATGACAAGATCATTAATGTAGAACTGATGACAAGATCACTAATGTAGAACTGATGACAGGAATCAGATACGTGCCAGTGGAACAAGAGATGAGAAGAAGACGATGGAGATGGATAGGACACACATTGAGGAAACCTGTTGATAGCATTACAAGGCAGTCCTTGTTCTGGAACCCCCCGGCTAAGAGACACATACGTAACCCGAAAAATACACAAAGACGAGAACTGTAGAGAGACATGAACGGAATGATGAAGAATAGAAAGACCTTGAGCTGATAACACGTGACTAGAGGATTTGGCATAAGTTTGTTGAAGGCTTATACCTGGTACCTGAGGGCTGATGATGGTGACCAAAATGGATGCCAAAATCTTCTACATACGATGTTTTAAAACAATCAGTACACACACACACACGCGCGCACGCGCACGCGCACGCGCACACGCACACGCACACGTGCGCGCACACACACACACACACACACGATGTTTTAAAACAATCAGTAAATACAAACACACACATACGATGTTTTAAAACAATAAGTAAACACACACACACACACACATACGATGTTTTAAAACAATCAGTAAATACACACACACACACATACGATGTTTTAAAACAATTAGTAAACACACACACACATACAATGTTTTAAAACAACCAGTAAACACACACACACACACACACACATACGATGTTTTAAAACAATCAGTAAACACACACACACACATACGATGTTTTAAAACAATCAGTAAACACACACACATATGTGTGTGTGTATATGTGTATGTGTGTGTATGAAAATATCTCTTCAAGGCTTTAATAAACTTGTAAATTGACTGCAAATTCTTTTGAAGGACAGCAAATGTTTTATACAACAAATACGTTTGTCTTAGTTCAAGTATAGAAGCGGTAGACTACCTAAGAACTACTTTAGAAACACCGGGCTCTCTAAAGACCTGTCCTGATAAAAATATACCTGTTTTCAGGTTTTAGAGCGTCTAGGTGTTCATTCAGAAGTGGGAATAAATATAGACTACATGTAACTTGTATCTGCTCCCATAACTCCATCGACAAAGCGGTAAAAAAATTCAAGCTAAACGATATTTGACCAAAAGTTCACTTCACGTCACAGAAAATATCATGTTCATATCATTTATATTTGACGATTCAAGTGACGTTTTGTTAGCTAGCTCTTGATAGGTCACTAGGAACGCGGAAAAAGTTTCTTTAATAATGGGGACAATGGGAAAAGTTCCGATAATAATGGGGACAGCGGCAAATGTTCCTTTATTAATGGGGACAGCGGGAAAAGTTCATTTAATAATGGGGACAGCGGGAAAAGTTCCTTTAAAAATGGGGATAGCACGAAATGTTCCTTTAATAATGGGGACAGGGGGAAAAGATCCTTTAATAATAGTGGACACCTAGAAAATGTCCTTTAAATAATGGGGACAGCGGGAAAAGTTCCTTTAATAATGGGGAGAGTGGGAAACGTTCCTTTAATAATGGGGACAGCGGGAAAAATTCCTTTAATAATCGGGACAGGGAGGAAAGGTCCTATAACAATAGTGGACACCTAGAAAATGTCCTTTAATAATGGGGATGATAAACTCTCTTTTTTTGCTCAATCTTTTTTCATCATCATCAGTTGATAAATATAAGCCCACTAGAACATCACCAGAGTTAAATGCTGTGTTGTTGTGTTGCTTGTGGTTTGAGTATGGAATGTCAACTCGACCTACGCAGTGGTGTGTAGACATAGAGTGAGAGTATAATATGCGAATGATAAGAAGAGTTCGTGGTGTTGACAAATGGTCTTTTTCTTTCACTCATGTATGGCTGGAAGTCATCGACACCAACGACTGTGTACCTTTGCTACAGTTTAATTGGACGTACACACTCGACAGCACGAATAGTGACAAATCACAGGTTGGCATAATACATCATGGTACAGTGGATAAATGGTCATGCAATGATACATGGGCACTCATGTAGAATAATAGCATAATGGATTGTCAGTGGACAAGTACTCAGTATTGCCCATATATATATATCATCTGAGTTTACTGACAAAGCACGTCAGATTATAAACAATATTCAAGATGGCTTCTAGACCTAACCTCGTCTAGTGAAGATTCCTTACAATAATGTTCAGCACATATTTTCCATATAATCATATTGAACCGCTAGTAATGGGTTCTCATGTGTAGCAGTGATCTCTGGACTCATCAAGCGATAATACGGGGCATCCCTTTCTCTTCTTGAAAGTCACAAAATATTTGGATACAAGATGGCTTCTCTCGTGAGCTGTCACTCACGTTTGGATACAGATAATGAATCTGCATTAAAGTTAGTCATTCATTAAATGTTCTCATTGCTCTGTAGATTCTATTATGATACAATTGACTTCATCATACAAGATATAGTGCTGCTAGGAATGAATGTCGTTTTCATCTAGATAAATATTTCCTCAGACGTACAAATCGTGTCTATCGAGAAACGGTGGCTTAGCCAGAGTTCATAAGAAGTATCTTTTGTTACCTTGGTATCAGAAATATGATTCTGCCATTCCTTGGCAATAAGAATAAACACTGGGGTAAAGCATACACGATATGTCTAGACGACTATCACTTTCCCCACAAATACTGAGATCACTTTTTCCGGCGACAAGCCGCTACACAAAAATCACAGCCCCCATCAGGGCGAAGCCAAATCACACCCCTCTAGCGACACATCCGCCGAACAGCCCTTTGACCTTTCTATCGACCAAAGACCATATAGTTCGACTTAGATATGTAAAGATATACAGATATAAGACAGACTCGTCCTACCCAGACAAACAACACACATAAATTCAGGTCATAGATACACCGAAGCAAGAACAACCTATTTCTACCCAAACAAAGAATAAATCGCAGTAAAACTGGATTCATCCGCGGAGTTAGATCAAAAATGACGACACTCCTTTCAAGGGAAGTAACTCAATAATGACTTTTCCTTAAGCACTAAAAAGTATCTATTTTGTTTACAAAATATTTGCGAACATAACAAGCATACAAATGTATTATATTGTAAGATATCAAAGACTACACGTAACAGGGGACAGCGGAAAAAGTTCCTTTAATAATGTTGACAGCGGGAAAAGCTCCTTTAATAATGGAGACAGCGGGAAAATGTCCTTTAAAAATGGGAAAAGCGAGAAAAGTTCCTTTAAAAATTGGGGTGTGAAAAAAAATCGGCAAAAGATAATTCGTCTTACGAGGACAAAAGACAAAGAAAATAGCCAACGTTACGACCACAAGGCCTTCGTCAGGGAAAGGAAAGAAAGTGAAGGCTAGATAGGACACATAAGAACCTAAATAAATATTTAAAAATATAAGAATTAAACCTAGGTACTTCCCTGAAGGAAACTTCCCGCAAACGGACTGGTGTGCCAGAAAAAAGGAAATGACTGTCACCACCGGATGTATACAATACATACTACGAAACTAAATAACGAAACTGAACAATAAACTACCCAAACGTAATATTAGTGGGGACTGGAAATAGAAGAGGACAGAATGAGTTGGAGATAAATAAATATGAAATAAAAAATCAAGACATATTAAAAAACAGTGTATTTTATATTCATACATATTATTAGAAGGCGGCAGAAAAATAGAAAAATAGGATAAGAGTGGAAAGAGACAAAATGGAACAGGAAAGGTTGGGGGGGGGGGGGGGGGGGAAGAAGGGTGACTTCAGACAAAGGTGTGCAGAGTGTTAAGACCGGCTGGTTTTAGACACCCCATGTGGTGGATAAGACGGTTCTCAAGCTGTTCTCGGCTAACAGTGTCAGAGGAGCAGGATCTGATCGCCGTGACCTGGATGTCGATGGGACCATGATGGTCAGGACCATTAAAGTGTATGGCAACTGGTGTGGATTTTTGCTGAGCGATGTCATTCAAGTGCTGGCTGAATCTGTCCCCAAGTCGTTTGCCTGTTTGGCCAATATAGGTTATGCAGCAACGTTTACATATGATCGTGTAAATGACATTGCGCGACTCACACGTGAAGCTACTGGTGATGGTGTCCGTAGCCTCAGGAAAAGACACTTTGTTGGTTGAGATGACATACTTGCACGTGTTGCATCGTGTCCGACCTATATAGGCGCGACAAGAACTTGAAGGATCTTCTTGTTCGCAGCCGTCTTCCAAAGAAGAATGCCACTCACTTTGGCACACTACCCTGTGGTCGGCATACAAAGCTACCAAAGCATCTCCTGTGATCTACTGTTATTTGACGATAGACCGGTTGCCCCCACCCCTGACGCAATTGTAGACATAAAGAAATCAGACGACAACCTAACATGTGTATCACGTGGCTCTTGGGAGCATATTGTAACACTTTGTGGCGTGTCACGCGGGTCACGCGGTTACTGTCCGTTCGTGCGAATAATCCCACTTTTTTAAAAATGTTTCTGGTCTCGTCTAATTATCTTAACTCTTTACCAACTAACCTCCTAAAAAAAAAAAAAAAAAAACTGTGTGCAGCCTGATGACCTGGCTTCTCATTGGTCAATTCTGAGTAGTTCGTTACAAGAACCAGTCACTCTAACTTCCTGCTGAATTGTTAAAAAAAAAAGTCTAAGAGATGTTCTATAATCCGTTTGTTCTATAATCCGTTTGTTCTATAATCCGTTTGTCTTGGGAATTAGTTCTGCAGGATTGCCAGTTGTGACAGTCTGTTGCCTTTATCTCTCTAAATAGCTTAGAAAATAAAATCGTCAGACCAGGATAAACCGCACACACCCACACTGAGAAATTAAGAAACGAAGAAAACAATGTTTTGTTCCGTGGAGAAACTTAATTTTAAAAAGTGTGTTTTTGTTTTGAACGTCGGCAATGAAAGGAAGCGGAGTTGTGATGTTGGCTTTCCACTGTCAGCGAGAATAGCTTATTAAGTTATTTGTGTCCTGGGTAGCGAGTGATAAATGAACAGTGTATACAGTAACACAATTAAAGCCATAACGGTTGCTAAAACGAGACACCAAATAACAGAACAGAACATTCCATCGAAAAAAAAAAACAACAAAAAAAAAAAAAATCAAATTCTGCTGCGGACATAAGCAAATGTTGGCTATAACTTTTCGTGCAAGTGAAAAGATAACAATGAACTGTTAAAAATGTGGCAGTCGTGTAATTTAAAAATAGCACTAGTAAGATATACATAATTTAAAAAAATAAATGTAATCAGGTGAATTTTAAAATTGCTTGGATTAACTTGGAGATAAACGTCATATATTATTTAAAATTGTTATCAATGTCATGATCATTAAACATTAGATTTATTGATAATAAAAGTAATTGTTACTGTTTAAACACATGCATGAAAGATTAAACAGTTAAAGTCCAGTCATTTAATGTGGTTATCTGCGGCAGGTTGACATTGTAATTATAACTGTATATTTTAAAATCACAATCATTTTCATTTAATACTCAAAACTTTAATACTGGAATCCAAGGTACACAATTTGAAATTAGAATCATAGCTGTGTAAATAACATGAACAATGAACAAGCAATTGTTAGAAAGAATTGATGCTCTAGAGTTATGGATGTATAGAAAAATGGGGTGCATCTCATGGAAGGAGAAGGAAACATATAAAAAGGCCCTAGTACAGGGATACCCTTTTTTAAATTATGGTCCCTTTCTGAGCCACATTAACCTCGGTGATAGTCGCTGTTAGCTGGATACAAAGGTACTTTACCATCTTACTGTGACCCTCTAGAATTATGGCATGGCCCGAGAGGATAGGGAGGGGGGGGGGAATGTTACCGTAGGGTTTGCCCAGGCATTGTTTATGCTTCTGGCAGGGTTAATATGAATGCTTAAAGTAGGGTGCCGTAGGGTTTGCCCAGGCATTGTAAATATTTGCCAAGGTTGCGTGAGCGTTGAAAACGGCTCACGAGAAAAAAGATAGAGGGAAGATTAAAAATAACAGAGGATGGTTCACTGAATTCGCTTGTGTCGGTAAAGCGTGAGTATTTTTCTAGTGAGTAGTAAATAAAGTCGACCAATGGTTTCAGCTGGTAAACAGGTGAAAGAACGAATCAGAAGTAGGGTGGAGGAAAAAACATATCAGCTGACGATGGCCAGAGGTCAGAACAGCTCACGCCTTGCTAGAGGGCAGTCGTGTTTCCGAAGATGAAGGAACAAGAGATGCTGTTGTGCGGTTGCCACCAGTTTTAATAAGTTCTGTGGTATTACAGATAGTTTGAGAAGTGATACAGAAGATGCACAAGCTGTATAGAAAAACTTAGAAGTTTAAAAGAAGTCAGTGGTTAAAGAGAGGTGACATTAGTTCTAGGAAGTTCAGAGGACGTGATAGTGACTAGTCAGTAACAATATGATATAACTAAGAAGTGTCACATAGATAGAGTAGAAGATGATTAAGAGAGCTTTAATAGTGACAGTAGTGAGTGAATTTTCAGGAGAGATTCAAGGAATCGCCTGTAAGTATTGGTTTTTGAATTATTATGTACATTGATGAAAGTTTTACAGGAGAAATAAAACTGAACTCCCAGGTCGACAAGCCATATGAGCAATGAGAACTTTAATGACCAAGCAAACCAGAGAAGGAATTGAATTAAATATTGAAGGTCAAGCTTGGTATCATCATCTATTAAATGGATGATATGAATGAATCTCAAGAAGGTAGCTACATATTTTTCATCAGCGAGAGAGAGAGAGAGAGAGAGAGAGAGAGAGAGAGAGAGAGAGAGTTCACAGTGAGTGAAACAATGAGTCGTACACGGAATTAGTTACGACAAGTAAGTGTCAGCGATGGTCGACTTCTTTAAGAACTACTTGAATGCTCTCACATGTAAGTAAGGAATATATAAGGTTTACTTCATGCATAGAACTATAGGATGTTTTTTTTTCCCAGAAGCGGATACAGGCAGGTCTGACCAAGTTTTGTACAGGAAAAATAAAAGTACAAAATAATGAATTGCATAATGCTGATCAGTTGTATTGAGGTATACTGAAACAGAATTTAAAGAGGTTAAATAAGTACATGGAGTTGATAGAGGAACAAAAGGGAGATTAAGTGTCTACATATATATGAGATAAAGAAGATATACATGAAGCAACTATGCTACAACTGTAGGTATGCTCTATGAAGAGGTATCTACATCATTGAAATATATATTACATGTAAATAAATATGTTTTTGCAAGAGGAAAAACAAATGCTTGAGTGGATCCTTGTGAGAGGTTGGTGTATGCCAGACTATTAGCCTTTATATAAATCCACTATACGATCAGTCACTGTATATAACAACAGAGAAGGCAACGAACGAGTCAAGGGTTGAATGAAGGAAGGAAAGTAGTTCATCCAAGAATTACCAACTCTGGCGGAGAGGGCCAGTACTCATATATTATTACCTTAACTTGGAAGATTTTTTTTTTTTTTTATTTTTTTATTTTTTTTTTATTTTTTTTTACGCCCGCTAATACTCGAGGCGAAATCTCAGGTTATTATTTTATGTCTAACCTGACATTGATTTTACGTGAGTATCCCTTTATTTCTTGTACAGAGACAGGTGTCCCTCGCCATTCAGGCAAATACTCGCCGATTTCGGAGGTACCCATTGCAGCTGGGTGGGCTCAGGAGCCGCCAGTCCCTGGTCGACGACACTTCTTCAAATGTTCTCGCCAGGTCTCGAGTTAATCCAGTCCAAATCTCGGTCGACGAAAAATCCTCAAATGCCGTCGCCCGGGTTTGATCCTGTATCACCCGGTCGCCAGAGCGGTGTTGTAACCACTACGCTAGCGCGGCTCCACTTGGAAGATAAACAAACAAGAAAAGAGACTGGTGTGAGTTACTTAACTAGGCCTGCCACCTGCCACCTAGTTAAAAGAAAGTACTTTGTTGAAAGTTAATAACACCACCACCTAGGACGCAGGCGCGGTCACATATTAACAATTTGGTGCCTTTGGACCAGTTCTCAGTTCACACCCTTTGGTGTGGGTGACAGGAATACAACCCATGTTGAGAACCACTGTCCTAGAAAACGTAGGTATATGAAAAGAGAATTAATGAAGGCCATCCAAATTAGACAACTAAAATATTTTGGCCATGTAAAAAGACATCACACCTTAATGAAGACCATAATAGAAGGCAGAATTAAAGACAAACGTGCAAGAGGAAGACATCGTTATAAGTGGGAAGATAACATCAAGAGATGGACAGGAAAGAGTCTATCACAGTGCACCATCAAGACAAGAGACAGAAGACGGAGATCCATTACAGCCAACCTTCGTTGTGCAGATGGTAACTGATGATGATGACGTGTAATATAAAAACATGAATCACGGTTATATAACATTTCATGCTAAAAGGGCAGTCAAGTAACAATCAAAACGTAAACAAGCTATGTAACATTTAAAACAAAAAAATAAATATCAGACTTGTACTTTCTAGAATAATAGACAATTTTTTTTTCGCACGCCCGCTAATACTCGAGGCGAAATATGTTAATATGTCTAACCTGAGACTGATTTTACGTGAGTATCCCTTTTTCCCTGTACACTGACAGGTGTTCTCTCGCCACTCAGGCAGAAACTCGCCAATCTCGGAGGTATCCATTAGAGCTGGGTCGGCTCAGGAGCCATTCATGTTATTCCAGTCCCTGGTCGAAGGCATTCTTTCAAATGTCTTCGCCAGGGCTCGAATTATTCCAGTCCAACTCCCGGTCGATGACACTTCTTCAAATGTCCTCGCCAGGGCTCGAACCTGGATCACCTGATCGCCAGCGCTGTGTGGTAACCATTACACCAGCGCGGCTCCCTAATAGATAATAAAACTGAGATTATTGCTTGTGCTTTCATGTGGTTTTTCAAAGCTTTATTCGTTGTTGTTTTCGCATTAACTGTGTAAATATTCTGGCTTACGAACACTTTGATCCAAGCGCTAGACAGGGTTGCAGGCCTTTAATTACAGACTAACTTGACACTTGTTTCTGCTGGCAAATTTAACTGATTTCCTTTTTTTTAAAAATACATTTCTCGATATCAGTCACTTTGACATTTTTAGAATCCTTAATAACGAGCAAGTAAGCCGCTAAAATAACGGAAAGAATTATGGCGTGCTGTCTGTACTGCACGTTCTGGTGACTTATTGTATCTCCTGTCATCATCGCATTCCTTTCCATTCCACTTAACTTGATGGGATCTTTGTAGTCAGCGTTGTCATGACTTATGTTCACTGCGAAATGACAAAATGGAAAGGCACGAGTGTTTTTAATGGGTGTTCCCTTTAGCTTCCACGATGCAGTGCGCGCTGTTTCTGCCTTTTCTCCCAAAAACGCATGATAAAAAGATTTGAAGGCATGTGTGATCTTTTATAGGGGTGAAATTTAGGTTTCCCTGTGCAATGTGAAAGGCTGTGGGATTGTTGGATACTAACATTTCATTAAGACAACTACATAAATAGGGATCTTACGCAGGTTCCATCTGTCCACCAGAGACACATTTAAAATTGCACTCCGCCCACAATTTTGAACAGCGACGTTTGTTGCAGTGTGCACATGTTCCCCCCCCCCCATTGATGATGTGATGGATAACCTATAACAAAGCGTTGCAATAGGATGCAACCTGATCATCAGAAGGGGTTTCCCCCCTCAGACAAGAGTTTCGGCCCTTTAATCACTTTTACACTCTAAGGGAGGGGGGAGTGGGGTATTTGGGTCATGACTCCCAAGTATCAGCTCCCTGTTGTCCTTTTCCCACCTGCACTGGGAATTGAACCCACTCCACCTTGTGATTTCCAGCTTCACTCCTGGTTTTATCCATGAAGTTGTAAAAGTAACCATTACATCATATATAAATTAGTCCTTAGTTCCCTAGCCCGTTGCAGTTGGTCCACAGCCAGCCAGATGTCCTTACCACAGTCTCACCAAGCCTCTTAAGTGCACTTGTTCTTGACTCATTTAACACCCAACGGTTTCAAGCCACAGAGATCTATGTTCTATGTATTTATCCTGGTGGAGATGCCTCGTTGTGATCCTATGACATATCATCTCTTGTTTCTAAATTTTGACGATACGGTTGTGCGATCTCACGTCCACTAAAGCAGTATCACTATTTATTTCATTTTTCTCTTCCTCTCACTCATCGCTATTATTTGGCATATTTTTTGCCCTTTCATTCATTATTTTGCACTCTACGTTGGATCTGTAGGGTGAAGTCTCTAACATTCCACACCCCTACGGAAGTATCGGCCACGGGACTATCTTTAATTTTCACAAATTGTCTTTGAGCCGATCCCAGACAGAACTGTAATAACTCCATGTAATTTGGCCGAGCAGCGACTGATACGTTTTTGCTTTATTCGTCTGGCCACATTTGATAGAGACGGTCATCTCTATTGATCCCTTTGAACGTGACGGTCCGTCACTTGACTCCAGGTGGCTAGCGACTATCCCTATGTTTGCACAAGACGGGAGATAATGAGGTAATCGCTTCCGATGTACGTTCTGTATCGAAAATACAGATCCATCTGTCTGGAAGATCTGCACACGATAGCATCGGGGCGGTATCAGTGCACAACATTTGTTTGTAAAGATAGCACAAGATGCCGGCTGAAGTCTGACCAGATATGAAGAGGTAACGCGTGGATATTTTTTAAATTTGAAACACCCCTACCCATGGAGTGCTGAACGAGATTCGATTGGATTGGTTGATTTGAGAGGCCGGAATATACAATGTATCTCATTGGAAAATTAAGCCGAAACACAGCTGGAACTGTACATTGGAAACTGGAAATATAATGTAACAAAATCGGAGTCACAGAACACACTGCAGCGCAAACGTCAGACTAGCGACTCCTAAAAGCCAGAAAGAAAAAGGAGACATTGAACTTAGAAATTCCACAACTATAAGTAACAAATCGAGTATTGAGCAACTTAGGAATTTACAAGTAAACCCGCTTTTTTAATACAAGACTGGAAACTTAGGAATGTGATCACAAGTCGTAGAGGAGTTAAACAAAAGTTTTAACAGGCCCAGTGATTTCGCAGAGCACCCGCCGTCAGAGGAATTAACTCTAATTTCCCAGACCAAGTCATAGAGGAATTAAACAAAAGTTTTCCCAGGCCAGTGATTTCGCAGAACACCCGCCGTCAGAGGAATTAACTCTAATTTCCAGATCTAAGTGATTCGAAGCATCTAATACATAGCTGTGTCCAGTCTAAATCTGTGCAAGGAGATTGTGTATTCCCAAAAATTTTGGGTTCGTAGAACGAACTAGTTGTGAGTGAAATTCAGGGAATCAACAACAACCGCCTAAATCGGACAAGTTGTGTGAAGACGTGCCCTCATCACCAAGCAGTGACAAAAATCACAGCTGCAGGACTCACATAAAAGTTAAGTGCTCATAAAAATGGCACCAGCAAAAAGGAGATAATTTTTCTGAACTATATCCTCACCCTAAATCTCTGTGAAGGACAAATTTGAGTCCAATATAAAAGTCACCAGCAGATTATTTATTTTAAACTGTTAATACTAATGGGTTATTAAATTTGTTACCTGTTGTTTTAAAACTAAACAATCATAGTCGATTCCGTTTTTTATATGTATGAAAGCAAACGAATGAGCCAGAACAATATGTATATATATATAATATAATATAACCTCTGCATAGCTAAACTGAGAATTAAACTGAAGAAGTTATACCAACCGAATAAAAATAGAAGAATAGATGTACACAGACTGCAATCAAATGATATAAAGGAGGAATATAATGTCAAAATGAACAACTATTTCGATGCTTTAGGCAAAATTGACAACGATATCACCACCAAGACAATCGATACTAAATTGGAACAATTGAGAACAGCAATGACAGAAGCAGCTGTAGCGACCACCGGATACCTAGTACATAAAAAGAAAAAATGGATGAGAGAAGATACTTGGGATAAAATACAAGAAAGGAAAACAGCAAAACTTAAACTACTAGCGGCAAGTACACATAATGCAGTTGAATCTTGCAAACTAACTTATAACTTGTTAAATAAAGAAGTGAAGACAAAAACTCGAAGAGATAAAAGACATTTCATCAATGAACTGGCCGTAGAAGCTGAAAATGCTGCAAGAACTGGTAATAGTAGGTGCCTTTATCAAATTACAAAACAACTATGTCACCAGCCTACTGCTATGGAAACACCTGTTAAAGGTAAGTTAGGGAATTCAATACCAACAGAAAAAGAACAAATGAAGAGATGGGCTGAGCACTTCATGGAGGTGCTAAACAGACCACCACCAACAGTAACACCTGATTTTAATAATGAAACACCCACAACCACCTTGCCAATAACTTGCGATGAATTCACGCTGGACGAGATCAAACAAGCCGTTAAAAGATTAAAAAATTTTAAAGCTGCTGGAGTTGACGAAATTTCAGGGGAAATGATTAAAGCAGTTAATGACAACAACCTCTTGAGAATTTTAGATATTATAAATGAAGTATGGAGAGAAGAACAACCACCACAACAATGGAAAGACAGTATTATTGTAAAGTTACCGAAGAAAGGTGATCTATCAGACTGTAATAACTGGCGTGGTATATCTCTATTATCAGTACATGGAAAATTATTATGTTGCATGATGTTAGAAAGACTTAAATTGCATGCTGACGAAAAGATCAGAGAAGAACAAGCGGGTTTCAGGCCGAAACGATCATGTATTGATCAAATATTCACACTAAGAACAATTATAGAAGAATCAGTGGAAATGCAATCGCCACTTATTATCACCTTCGTCGATTTTCAAAAAGCCTTTGATAGTCTACATCGCCCATCATTGTGGAAGATACTTACAATCTATGGTTTTCCAACAAAATATGTGAATATAATCAAAGCGCTATATGACAATGCAAGATGTTGTGTTAGAACAAATAAAGGGAATACAGAATGGTTTACAGTAGAAACAGGGGTGAAACAAGGCTGTATTATGTCACCACTACTTTTTGGAATAGCTATTGATTGGGTTATGAGAAACTATACCCACAATGAACAATTAGGTATAAAATGGACAAATGGAAAATTCCTGGGGGACCTGGATTTCGCAGATGATTTAGCATTCTTAAGTTCAACACCCAGACAATCCCAAGAAGCAGTAAATAATTTGTGTCATCTCTCGGTTAAAATAGGTCTCCAAATAAATGCCTCTAAAACTAAAGCTATGAACTTTTCTAATGTGCTGAGTCAGGATGTGGGTGCTGCACCAGTTATCACTATCGATAACTATGAATTGGCAGTGGTGCACCACTTCACATACCTAGGGTCTACCATCAATGACAAACTCTCACTGGATACATAAATCGACAGCCGCATTGGCAAAGCTGCAGCTACCTTTGCCCGCCTCACATCGCGTGTTTGGGGAAACTCTAACCTCACAATGAAGACCAAAGCTGCGGTATATAATGCCTGCGTCACCAGCACACTCCTATATGGCAGCGAGACCTGGACGACCTATGCTAAGCAAGAAAGAAGGCTCAATACCTTCCATTTGCGGTGTCTACGCCGCATCCTCGGCATCTCGTGGAAAGATAAAGTGACAAATGTCGAGGTGTTGTCACGTGCTGGCCTTCAAAGTATGTATACGCTTCTTAGACAGCGCAGACTTCGCTGGCTTGGCCATGTTCGCCGCATGGAAGATGGTCGCATCCCAAAAGATATCTTCTACGGACAATTAGCAGATGGCAAGAGAACAGTTGGGCGACCACAGCTGAGGTTCAAAGATGTGTGCAAGAGAGATATGAGGGCACTGGACATGGATCCAGCAACATGGGAGGATGAAGCTGCCGATCGCACTAAGTGGCGATGCTATTTACGGCGCCACCTCAGATTGGGCGAAGCGAGGCTCACACAAGAAGCAGAGGTGAGGAGAAAACGTCGAAAGGAGCACCAGGAAAATAAGCAGCTGAGGGCTGTCACCTCAGGGGCGCATTCCCATAGTCAGTTATGACTGAAGGGGCTATTATGAACTTTTCTAACGAGACCTTTGATTTCATCCTGAACGGGGAAAAACTACAGAAAGTTGAAAGCTTCAATTATTTAGGCAGTAAAATGACTCAGGATGGTGACACAACAAGAGAAATTCATACTAGAAATGCTTTGGCAGCTAGCGCCTTCAATAGATTATCTAACATTTGGAAATTACGATCATTGAATATACATACCAAGCTTCGTCTGTTTAATTCAAATGTTATCTCAGTGTTAACATACTGCTGTGAGAGTTGGAAAATAACAAAATCATTGGAGAACAAGCTGAATACATTCGAGAACAAATGTCTTAGAAAACTCATGAACATCAGTTGGAAAGAATTCAAGACTAATCGACAAATAAGAGAAGACTCTAGGCAGAAATATGTCTCCGACTATATAAGGAAAAGACGATGGTCATATATCGGTCATGTCCTACGAATGCAAAACAACAGAATACCACTACAGGCGCTCACTTGGGTTCCTGAGGGTAAGAGGAAAAAAGGAAGACCAAAAGAAACACTCAGAAGAACAATAATAAGAGAAGGAAGAACGTTGGGCCTAAATAATGTGCAAGAGCTAAGAGGAGTGGCGTCACAACGAACAACCTGGAGAGCACTGGTTTCTGCCTTATGCGCCGTGTTTGGTGCTTAAAGAATGTATTATTATTATTATTATTATTATTATTATTATTATTATTATTATTATTATATATATATATATATATATATATATATATATATATATATATATATATAGAGAGAGAGAGAGAGAGAGAGAGAGAGACATATATTTATTTACCATTATAATAGAAATTCGCTGCATTAACTCAGCTGGGGGCTTGAACGAGCTAAAAACTATTGCTTAAATCCTTCACATTGTTGGACCACTACTGCAAAGCAGGGGAGGCAATTCGTTACATAAATGAAGGACAAGAATAGTCCATTCACTTACAGCACGACAAAAACAAAGGACAACAACGAGAAACAAGGTATTATCACTTGAATTGTACACACATAGATTTGCTGCCAGAGAAGGTTCTAGCATACTTCTTAATAGTAACTGCAGCTCTACAGCTCAACGGTGCGTTAATGATACTGGGTGTTTTGGGAAACAAAACCTTCGTCAGCCACAAAAGGCACAGAGAAACGTGTTGTCCAATTATCGTGCAGCTGTACTGTCAAGGTAACACTCATTCTCTCTTACTTTATCAATGTTACTGTGGCTGTACGTTATCCTGTCTCCGAGGTATCAGATAGAGCTTCACTAACAAGAAACACAAGACTATCTAACGTCTGGGCGAAATGTGTTTCGTCTGGTACATGTGCCACTGTAAATAGACGCTACAACAACAAAAACTGAAAACATCAGTTGGTATATAGACAAAGATAGGTAAGTAGAATGGTCATGATTATTGTCATAGCCTGATAGTGTGACGTTTGTGATGATGATGTCGATTCTGTCCTAAAGGTACACTGGGCTGGCAAACTCATCACGTATAACATGGCTATATAATCCACTGCTGTAAGAACAATGAATGTTGTGATGTAAGCTTCCTGTAAGGTGGTATTTTTCTGTTGGATTCTATTTCCATCCGGTTTCACATTCAATCTACTTCAATTAACATAAAGATAAAGGTGGATGTGATCCTATTGCAGATACAGTTGCAGTGCGCGAAGTGTTAGAGACTTCACTATGCTAGGTACAAATGTATGAGGAAATGATAAATGTCCTTACTCGATGCTTTTGCCTCCCTAACTCAAGGCACTATACATTCTTGCAATTATGGCTTCTAAAACAATTAATTTTACAGTCACATATAACCTCACGCAAGGCGCCTCTTACGACATGCCTCCTGGTTCTATTTTTTTTTTTTAAAGCACCCCCACCCCCTATCCAGAAACCACACGGGAAGTATGCTAATTTTTACAGAAGAAACAGCACCAGACACTTGTCAGAAGGCGCCAGGGAATCTGGTATTTGACAACAACAGAACACGCCATACTCAGAGCTTGAGATTGCCCAGCTCTACTAACAAATACCAAAGCACATGACCGACTTAAGAGCACTGCTTACCAATGTTCATTCATTACCTGGAGATGTGAAATGCTCACCAGTTAAGACTTGACTAAACTACCCCTTGCTAGAAACTTGTAAATGTACAACTCAGGTGAAATAAAAACGTCTGAGGTTGTAGCAGAAATTGTTGTGGTCACATTAGAACAGTTATAATATGTTCTAGCACGTAACTGTAACTTGTTCAGAAATGGCAGAAAACAATTCTAGTGTGCCAATTGTATCTCCATATCTCCTATATCCAGTTTCTTCCTGTCTATTTTCTTTTACTTCCATCGAGCAAATAAGCCCCTCAAATCTCACAGACACTTGTACACCAGAAAAGTACTTACAAAAAAATATGAAGATAGATCCATGAATTTAAAAAAACAAATTAAATTAAAAAGTAAAACACCTCTGAATGTCTACATGGAAGACAGCCATTCTAAACACTAAACCACTAATGCGTCTTGACAAGTGTTTTTTCTTTAATGCCTACTAGAAACGTGCAAGATTAATGTATTCCTGGAATTCTAATATAGTGGTCAAATATATCACAACAGTTTTCAGTGCGTCAGTTGACTGACCACTGCCTCCTTCAAACGCATACATGTTGAGGTCTGTATGTGTGTTGGAAGAGAGAAATTGTTGTCAAGGGAAGTAATTGTATACCCTCGTTTGGATTTTGATTTTCTCCCTCCCTCCGCCAGTGTCGTGCTGTGTTAGCTCCCTTCTTTACGACGTACGGAAGTAATTAATATGTTCTGATGTTCATTCAGATCAAATAGTAAGTAGTGTGTACTTTCCTTTTTTTTTTGCAGCGTCCGATTGACAGAGTGGTCAGAGCGCTGGTCTTTCGCGGCAAAGGTTCGAATCACGGTCCCGACATACTCCAATCTACCCATCTGTAAATGGGAAAATGACTCTACTCTTTGAGTTTGGGATGGAAAAGGCAGCGAGGAAGAGAACTGGTGACCCCACCTCTCTGTCACATATGTAAATAGTGCAGCAGTGACCGTCCACTTTCGCCTCCCCCCCCCCCACCTATCTAGTGTTATATGTTTTTGCTACATTAACGCCTGATTCACTATCGCAATTAACACGCGAGCCGTCTGGCAATTAAGCACGGTGGAACAGAGCGAAGTGCGCAGCACGGCGTAATCGTTCTTTGATCAGGGAAACACGCAGGCAGAGGCCAGGCGTTAACAGTTTCTTTGAAGAATCAAGGGCGATAAGTCTGAGACGTACCTTGGATTGTTACATTTTCAGGGGAACTAACTTACGTAGCTGATATTCGGCAGGCGGGGATAATCAAAGACAAGCCAGAGGTTGTCGGTCGGCAGAGGTGAAGAAAAAACCTTTCATTCAGGAATCGAACCGTAGATGTGCCCGGCCCTGGCCATAAGTGCGACTTTCGCATTAAGGAGCGAAAGATCGGCATCTATGGATATATACCCCGTCTCTTCAAAAGTCATTATCAGTTGCTCAGAGAATTTTCTGAAATAACTAGCTCGATATCCTAAGAGTTTTTCGTACAAAGTGAATGCTTAGATTCGTGGAGTTGTTTCCATCTTTCTCTGTTTGCGGTAATTTATATACTAGCCATTAAGTGATTAAGTGTGTTAAAAGTTTTTCATAATATTTCACTGGGATTTTCTGTGTTAAATTGAATAGCGTATTAAATAACATATAGCTAAATTTCTCCGGCTGTAAAGTAAATTTAATTACTCGCTATTCCCCAGAAAGAGATGCTATAATTGACTAGTACATACATTAAATAACTGGCTACTGACGGTATATATTTACTTATATCCATTTTGTGTAATTTTATAAATGACTAGTGTTCGTATCACGCGTTAAAAACGATAGGATAAGCTAGACATTTGTGGTTTATAATCTAATTTAATAACGTAGTGGTTAAAGAGGTCTTACCTTAACACGTGTTAGATATAATATTGATATTTTGGTTAAATGTTTATATTTCTTTCCTAAATCTTTGCTGATCAAACCCAGCAAACTAGCGGTCTTAGGGTCATATTAAATTACGGTCATATGAACTTATGTCTTATGAACTATGGTCGTATGGTCCATTGGTCTTATAAGTGTATAAGCAACCAGAAACTTTATAATATTGTTGAGTCTTCGGGCTATGACCTGTGCTGTCCATTTTCTTCATTTTATGAGACCAAACTAGAACAATAATTGTAAATGTTAACTGGACCAGAACTATACCAGATTTTACCTATATAAATCTCATCAGCCAGCTGTGGCAAAATATATTGTCAGCAACATTTGTGTAATATAACATAGTGTCTCAGCAACCAGAGGCTAGACAACACAGGAAATAGATATGTATTATTCCTCCTATGTCGGCGATCACCACGTATGAACCTTACTCCAACCAACTGAAGGCAGAGATACAGTATTTATCCAGGAAAACAATTAAATCACCAACTCCAGCGACTACCGTGAAATTTGCAGTCAGCAACTACGGCTAGTCTGGGGCTGGATTTGGCAAATATTAATATGAAACTGAATAGTCTTATTACGTATTAGTGTTTATTTCCACGGAATGCCAGCGACAACTACTGGGTAAGCGAATATGAATGTGGCCACAGTATGAAGGATTGAATGAACTGTAAGAGAGTAACATAATTTTCTGTTGTTACTGCTATCATAAAAATCTTTTCTTTTTGTTCTCACTAACCTGAGTGTTTAAGGGATAGATTAATTAGGAACTTGTTCTTTGTTTGCTTTACTGACTATTCCATACACTTATGGTTAACGTTTGATCTTTTGGGTTAATTAACCTCTGTTGGGATCTTCTTTTCTTTTCCTTTACCAGAGGGGAGAACCTATTTGATTAATTTTTCATTTTTTTCTGTAAACCAGGATCTGTTGATGTATATGATTTATGTTGTAAAGTTCTAGTGATAAATAAACTTAATAAACCTTAAGTTATTGTATTGGTCAACCCCTACCCTATCTGTTATCTGTAGTTTGTTTACACGTTTGTGTGTATTTGTCACAGAATTGTGTGCATGTGGGTGCAGTGTAACTTGTATTTTGTATAAGGAGAGAAAGTGCGTCTGATTTAAATATAGTCGTACAGATAGGCTGGATTAGAGAAATTACTCAATCCAGAGACTGTCCTTTATCTTACACTATCACCTCGTGAAAAAACTATTTCTTACACCTTACTCTCACATAGTTATCAAAATCACCTTTGCTCAGACAGGACTATACACATCTATTACCTATCTGATAAAAATTTACGACACTGTCGATGCTGAACCTAGAATAGTGAAGTCTCTGACACTTCTCCCCTACAGCAGTATCTGCTATGGGACTACCTTTATTTTTTATTTGGAGCATAGAGCCAGCACTGGAGGTGTTTCTACAACATGAAACCTGGAGCATAGAGCCAGCACTCGAGGTGTTTCTACAACATGAAACCTGGAGCACAGAGCCAGCACTGGAGGTGTTTCTACAACATGAAACCTGGAGCATAGAGCCAGCACTCGAGGTGTTTCTACAACATGAAACCTGGAGCATAGAGCCAGCACTTGAGGTGTTTCTACAACATGAAACCTGGAGCATAGAGCCAGCATTCGAGGTGTTTCTATAACATGAAACCTGGAGCATAGAGCCAGTACTGGAGGTGTTTCTACAACATGAAACCTGGAGCATAGAGCCAGCACTCGAGGTGTTTCTACAACATGAAACCTGGAGCATAGAGCCAGCACTTGAGGTGTTTCTACAACATGAAACCTGGAGCATAGAGCCAGTACTGGAGGTGTTTCTACAACATGAAACCTGGAGCATAGAGCCAGTACTCGAGGTGTTTCTACAACATGAAACCTGGAGCACAGAGCCAGTACTGGAGGTGTTTCTACAACATGAAACCTGGAGCATATATCCAGTACTGGAGGTGTTTCTACAACATGATACCTGGAGCATATATCCTGTACTGGAGGTGTTTCTACAACATGATACCTGGAGCATATATATAGTACTGAAGGTGTTTATACAACATGATACCTGGAGCATAAATCCAGTACTGGAGGTGTTTCTACAACATGATACCTGGAACATATATCCAGTACTGGAGGTGTTTCTACAACATGAAACCTGGAGCATAGAGCCAGTACTGGAGGAGTTTCTACAACATGAAACCTGGAGCATAGTGCCAGTACTGGAGGTGTTTCTACAACATGAAACCTGGAGCATATATCCAGTACTGGAGGTGTTTCTACAACATGATACCTGGAGCATAGAGCCAGTACTGGAATTGTTTCTACAACATGAAACCTGGAGCATAGGGCCAGCACTGGAGGTGTTTCTACAACATGAAACCTGGAGCATAGAGCCAGTACTCGAGGTGTTTCTACAACATGAAACGTGGAGCATATATCCAGTACTGGAGGTGTTTCTACAACATGAAACCTGGAGCATAGAGCCAGTACTGGAGGTGTTTCTTACTTACTTAGTCGTTCCCCTTCTACCGTGAGGTGTAGAGGTTTGGAAGAGAGAGCGCCAGACCATTCTATCAGCTGTCTTCTTCCTGGCCTGGTTCCATTCTAGTCCTCGGTCCTTCAAAGATTGTCTAATGTTGTCCTCCCAGCGAACTCTGGGTCGTCCTGGAGGTCTGGATCCCTGGCTCTTTGTTTCCCATGCTTGTCGTGGTAGCCGATCTTCTCCCATTCTGCAGACATGGCCAAACCATCTTAGTTGGGACTGTTCTATTTGGGTCTGCAGCGGATGGGATTTCAGGCCTTGACGGATCGTCTGGTTGCGGACCATGTCTCTTCTTGTTACTTCAACCACTTTCCTCAGATACCTCATTTCTGAGGTTTGGATCTGGCTTTTGTGGGTTGTAGTCATTGCCCACGACTCGCATCCATATGTCAAAACTGGGACATAGGTGGAGCGGTATACAGCCATCTTCGTTTTCTTACCAACCTCTTTCTTGCTGAGGAATCCACGATTTATGGCCTGAAAAAGTCTCCCAGCCGCTGCTTTTCGAGTGGCCAACTCTTCTTTGATGCCTCCCTTTCGGTCTATAATAGCTCCGAGATATTTAAAGTGGTCGACCTGCTCCAGGACCTTTTCTCCCAACTTAATCTGATGTTTTCTTTCTTCTCGTGATATCACCATGGATTTTGTTTTAGAGCTGCTTATGACCATCCCTCTTTCTCCAGCTCTTCCTTCCAGACTTGCAGGTTGGATTGGAGATGTGCCTCTGATTTAGCAATCAGGGCAACATCATCAGCAAATGCCAGCTCCGAAATATAGACCTGTCTCATCTTCCAGTACCCCACTGAATACTTTCTTGTTCTCTCCTTACATGCCTTAATGACATCGTCCATGAGGAGTATGAAAAGATAAGGTGACAGGATATCACCTTGTCTTACACCAGTGGTGGTCCTGAACTCTTCTGACTTATGGTTTGCTGTCCTCACATAATTTCTGCAAGACTTGTAGAAGCTCTGTATAGCATGAATCAGAGGTGCTGGAATATTCTTCCTTGCCAAACAGTCCCAAAGTTTGCTCCAGGGGACTCTGTCAAACGCCTTTTCCAGATCTATGAAACAAAGATGGATCTCACTCTTATACTCAAGGGCCTTTTCACTCAGCTGTCTGAGTGTGAAGATTAGGTCTTGAGTACTTCGGTTTGCTCGGAATCCGCACTGGACCTCATCCAATTGTGGCTCAGCTAGGCGTCGGAGTCTCTGCTCTAGGATTCTAGAGTAGATTTTACCAGGGACACTGAGAAGGGATATGCCTCTATGGTTTCCACATTGTCGATTGTCACCCTTTTTGAAAATTGGTGTTATGATGGCAATCTCCCAATCCTTTGGTATGGTCTTGTTGCACCATGCTGCCTGTAGGACCTTTAAGATTAATAGGTCGCCTGATGCTCCCATGTACTTAACCATTTCTGGTGTTATACCATCATGCCCTGCTGCTTTGCCCATCTTGATTTTCTCTAGTGCTGCCCTTAGTTCTTCCATCTTTATGTCATCTTCACCATCATTGGTTTTCTCTTCTGTGCTAGTGGTTATCATTTCTGTTGCTTCACCATGCTCACCATCCAGGAGTTCTGAGAAATATTCTTTCCATCTTTCCATTACTTCCTTCGGGGCAGTAAGCAATTTGCCTTGCTTGTCCTTTATAAATTTGAGAGGGCATTGTTTTTCCTTCCTCATGTTCTTTAGGGTCTTATAGAACAATTTCTGGTTTTCTTGTGCATCTTTTTCTAGCTTTTCTCCAAATTCTTCCCAGGACTTCTGTTTTGCTGCTAGCACTTTGTTCTTTGCTTCTGTTCTGAGTATCACATATTCTCTATATTTTTCCATTTGTCCTGTTGTGTTTTTAGCTCCTAAGTATTGTTTCCATGCCATTTTCTTCTCTCTTATTTTCTCTTTGACTTCCTCTGTCCACCAAAGTGTCCTCTTTCTCTGGTTCCCAAGTCGGACTTCACCGCATGCTTCTGCAGCAGCTGTCTTTATGATATCCTTGAATTTATTCCAGAGGGTTTCCAAGTCATCAGGTCGTTCTTCTGTGTTGCTCACTGCTGTAGCAATAAGCCCCTGATATCTGGTCTTAATTTCTGGCTCTCTCAGCTTGTAGGTCCTAATGCTCATTTCTCCTGCTCGTTTACTTGGTTTCTTGCGTGAGGTTGGGCAGTTCCTAGGCTGAGCAACTCTTTCAGTTGTTCGTTTGACTGTTAGCAGGTAGTGATCACTTCCAATCTCTGGCCCCCTCCAGATTCTTGCATCTCGGACATATCTGAATGAGCTTCTCCGAACAATGGCATAGTCGATCACTGACTTCTCATTCTTGGTTGGTTCACATCTAGTGTATGCATGTATGCGCTTATGGGGGAACTTTGTGTTTGTAATGATCAGATTCTGCTCACTGCAGAATCTAAGGAGTCGCTTTCCATTGTCATTGAGAGTATCTTCTCCATATCTTCCGACAACGCCACCCCATCTAGCATGGTCATTTCCAACTCTGGCATTAAAATCTCCGAGCATGATAATTTCATCTAGGCAGTCATCCACTGTCCTTTGAAGCAGCTCGAAGAATTCCTCCTTGACCTCTGCTCTCTCATCCTCATTTGGCCCATACACTATGACCAGGTTGACTATGGTTTCTCCTTCTTTTAGTTTTACAACCATAATGCGCTCCGAGACAAAGTTCCATCCCTTGATACTATCTTTTTGATTTTGGGCCACAATGCAACCCACGCCCCCTTTAGCTCTTTCAGACATGGGTACACCACTGTAGAGCAACGTGTTGCCATCGAGATCCATGACTCCTTGTCCTTTTTTCTTCGTTTCCGTTATAGCCAGGATTTCTCGTTTTGCTTTCCTCATCTCTTCCACCAGCTCCTCTTCCTTCCCATTTATACTTCTTGTGTTCCAAGTTCCATAAGTCGTAGTCCGTAGTCCGTTCCAGTTCGTCGCCTTTAGAATCAGTCCGGTTTTCTCTCTTGTATTTCTCGTAATCATAGTTTAAGACAAACAGGTGATTGGCCTGTTGTGCCTTTGCATGGTGGAGGGGCTGCCTCCTTACGGCCTCCATGCAGGCCGCCCTCCTCCTTTTTCATCCGGGCTTGGGACCGGCATGGGCGGAGTTCTGGAGGTGTTTCTACAACATCAAACCTGGAGCATAGAGCCAGCACTCGAGGTGTTTCTACAACATGAAATCTGGAGCATATATCCAGTACTGGAGGTGTTTCTACAACATGAAATCTGGAGCATAGAGCCAGCACTCGGGGTGTTTCTACAATATGAAATCTGGAGCATAGAGCCAGCACTGGAGGTGTTTCTACAACAAGAAACCTGGAGCATAGAGCCAGCACTGGAGGTGTTTCTACAACATGAAACCTGGAGCATAGAGCCAGTACTGGAGGTGTTTCTACAACATGAAACCTGGAGCATAGAGCCAGCACTGGAGGTGTTTCTACAACATGAAATCTAGAGCATAGAGCCAGCACTGGAGGTGTTTCTACAACATGAAACCTGGAGCATAGAGCCAGCACTGGAGGTGTTTCTACAGCATGAAACCTGGAGCATAGAGCCAGTACTGGAGGTGTTTCTACAACATGATGAATACCTGGAGCTATAGAAATCTCCAGCCGTACTGGAGGTGTTTCTACAACATGAAACCTGGAGCATAGAGCCAGTACTGGAGGTGTTTCTACAACATGAAACCTGGAGCATAGAGCCAGCACTGGAGGTGTTTCTACAACATGAAACCTGGAGCATAGAGCCAGTACTGGAGGTGTTTCTACAACATGAAACCTGGAGCATAGAGCCAGTACTGGAGGTGTTTCTACAACATGAAACCTGGAGCATATATCCAGTACTGGAGGTGTTTCTACAACATGATACCTGGAGCATAGCGCCAGTACTGGAGGTGTTTCTACAACATGAAATCTCCAGCATATATCCAGTACTGGAGGTGTTTCTACAACATGAAACCTGGAGCATGTATCCAGTACTGGAGGTGTTTCTACAACATGATACCTGGAGCATAGAGCCAGCACTGGAGGTGTTTCTACAACATGATACCTGGAGCATAGAGCCAGCACTGGAGGTGTTTCTACAACATGAAACCTGGAGCATGTATCCAGTACTCGAGGTGTTTCTACAACATGATACCTGGAACATATATCCTGTACTGAAGGAGTTTCTACAACATGATACCTGGAGCATATATCTAGTACTGAAGGTGTTTATACAACATGATACCTGGAGCATATATCCAGTACTGGAGGTGTTTATACAACATGATACCTGGAACATATATCCAGTACTGGAGGTGTTTCTACAACATGAAACCTGGCGCATAGAGCCAGTACTGGAGGTGTTTCTACAACATGAAACCTGGAGCATATATCCAGTACTGGAGGTGTTTCTACAACATGAAACCTGGAGCATATATCCAGTACTGGAGGTGTTTCTACAACATGAAACCTGGAGCATATATCCAGTACTGGAGGTGTTTCTACAACATGAAACCTGGAGCATAGAGCCAGCACTGGAGGTGTTTCTACAACATGAAACCTGGAGCATAGAGCCAGCACTCGAGGTGTTTCTACAACATGAAACCTGGAGCATAGAGCCAGCACTGGAGGTGTTTCGACAACATGAAACGTGGAGCATATATCCAGTACTGGAGGTGTTTCTACAACATGAAACCTGGAGCATAGAGTCAACACTCGAGGTGTTTCTACAACATGAAATCTGGAGCATATATCAAGTACTGGAGGTGTTTCTACAACAACAAAACAGCATGAAACTCGAGGTGTTTCTGCAACATGGGAGCATAGAGCCAGTACTGGAGGTGTTTCTACAACATGAAATCTGGAGCATAGAGCCAGCACTGGAGGTGTTTCTACAACATGAAATCTGGAGCATAGAGCCGGTACTGGAGGTGTTTCTACAACATGAAATCTGGAGCATAGAGCCAGCACTGGAGGTGTTTCTACAACATGAAATCTGGAGCATAGAGCCAGTACTGGAGGTGTTTCTACAACATGAAACCTGGAGCATAGAGCCAGTACTGGAGGTGTTTCTACAACATGAATGTAACACCTGGAGCTATGAGAGCATAGAGCAGTACTGGAGGTGTTTCTACAACATGAAATCTGGAGCATAGAGCCAGCACTGGAGGTGTTTCTACAACATGAAACCTGGAGCATAGAGCCAGCACTCGAGGTGTTTCTACAACATGAAACCTGGAGCATAGAGCAAGTACTGGATGTGTTTCTACAACATGAAACCTGGAGCATAGAGCAAGTACTGGAGGTGTTTCTACAACATGAAACCTGGAGCATAGAGCCAGCACTGGAGGTGTTTCTACAACATGAAATCTGGAGCATAGAGCCAGCACTGGAGATGTTTCTACAGCATGAAACCTGGAGCATAGAGCCAGCACTCGAGGTGTTTCTGCAACATGAAATCTGGAGCATAGAGCCAGCACTGGAGGTGTTTTTACAACATGAAATCTGGAGCATAGAGCCAGTACTGGAGGTGTTTCTACAATATGAAACCTGGAGCATAGAGCCAGTACTGGAGGTGTTTCTACAACATGAAACCTGGAGCATATATCCAGTACTGGAGGTGTTTCTACAACATGAAACCTGGAGCATAGAGCCAGTACTGGAGGTGTTTCTACAACATGAAACCTGGAGCATAGAGCCAGTACTGGAGGTGTTTCTACAACATGAAACCTGGAGCATATATCCAGTACTGGAGGTGTTTCTACAACATGAAACCTGGAGCATAGAGCCAGTACTGGAGGTGTTTCTACAACATGAAACCTGGAGCATAGAGCCAGTACTGGAGGTGTTTCTACAACATGAAACCTGGAGCATAGAGCCAGCACTGGAGGTGTTTCTACAACATGAAACCTGGAGCATAGAGCCAGTACTGGAGGTGTTTCTACAACATGAAACCTAGAGCATAGAGCCAGCACTGAAGGTGTTTCTACAATGATAACCATAGAGCCAGTACTGGAGGTGTTTCTACAACATGATACCTGGAGCATAGAGCCAGCACTGGAGGTGTTTCTACAACATGAAACCTGGAGCATATATCCAGTACTGGAGGTGTTTCTACAACATGAAACCTGGAGCATATATCCAGTACTGGAGGTGTTTCTACAACATGAAACCTGGAGCATATATCCAGTACTGGAGGTGTTTCTACAACATGAAATCTGGAGCATATATCCAGTACTGGAGGTGTTTCTACAACATGAAACCTGAAGCATGTATCCAGTACTGGTGGTGTTTCGACAACATGAAACCTGGAGCATAGAGCCAGTACTGGAGGTGTTTCTACAACATGAAACCTAGAGCATAGAGCCAGCACTGAAGGTGTTTCTACAACATGAAACCTGGAGCATAGATCCAGTACTGGAGGTGTTTCTACAACATGATACCTGAAGCATAGAGCCAGCACTCGAGGTATTTCTACAACATGAAACCTGGAGCATATATTCAGTACTGGAGGTGTTTCTACAACATGAAACCTGGAGCATATATCCAGTACTGGAGGTGTTTCTACAACATGAAACCTAGAGCATAGAGCCAGTACTGGAGGTGTTTCTACAACATGAAACCTGGAGCATAGAGCCAGTACTCGAGGTGTTTCTACAACATGAAACCTGGAGCATAGAGCCAGTACTGGAGGTGTTTCCACAACATGAAACCTGGAGCATAGAGCCAGCACTCGAGGTGTTTCTACAACATGATACCTGGAGCATATATCCTGTAGTGAAGGTGTTTCTACAACATGATACCTGGAGCATAGAGCCAGCACTGGAGATGTTTATACAACATGATACCTGGAGCATATATCCAGTACTGGAGGTGTTTATACAACATGATACCTGGAGCATATATCCAGTACTGGAGGTGTTTATACAACATGATACCTGGAACATATATCCAGTACTGGAGGTGTTTCTACAACATGAAACCTGGAGCATAGTGCCAGCACTGGAGGTGTTTCTACAACATGAAACCTGGAGCATATATCCAGTACTGGAGGTGTTTCTACAACATGAAACCTGGAGCATATATCCAGTACTGGAGGTGTTTCTACAGCATGAAACCTGGAGAATAGAGCCAGTACTGGAGGTGTTTCTACAACATGAAACTTGGAGCATGTATCCAGTACTGGTGGTGTTTCTACAACATGATACCTGGATCATAGAGCCAGTACTGGAGGTGTTTCTACAACATGAAACCTGGAGCATAGAGCCAGTACTGGAGGTGTTTCTACAACATGAAACCTGGAGCATGTATCCAGCACTCGAGGTGTTTCTACAGCATAATACCTGGAGCATAGAGCCAGCACTGGAGGTGTTTCTACAACATGAAACCTGGAGCATATATCCAGTACTGGAGGTGTTTCTACAACATGATACCTGGAGCATAGGGTCAGTACTGGAGGTGTTTGTACAACATGAAATCTCCAGCATATATCCAGTACTGGAGGTGTTTCTACAACATGAAACCTGGAGCATGTATCCAGTACTGGAGGTGTTTCTACAACATGATACCTGGAGCATAGAGCCAGCACTGGAGGTGTTTCTACAACATGATACCTGGAGCATAGAGCCAGCACTGGAGGTGTTTCTACAACATGAAACCTGGAGCATGTATCCAGTACTCGAGGTGTTTCTACAACATGATACCTGGAGCATAGAGCCAGCACTGGAGGTGTTTCTACAACATGAAACCTGGAGCATGTATCTAGTACTGGAGGTGTTTCTACAACATGATACCTGGAGCACAGAGCCAGCACTGAAGGTGTTTCTACAACATGATACCTGGAGCATAGAGCCACCACTCGAGTTGTTTCTACAACATGATACCTGGAGCATAGAGCCAGCACTCGAGGTGTTTCTACAACATGATACCTGGAACATAGAGCCAGTACTGGAGGTGTTTCTACAACATGAAACCTGGAGCATGTATCTAGTACTGGAGGTGTTTCTACAACATGATACCTGGAGCACAGAGCCAGCACTGGAGGTGTTTCTACAACATGATACCTGGAGCATAGAGCCACCACTCGAGTTGTTTCTACAACATGATACCTGGAGCATAGAGCCAGCACTCGAGGTGTTTCTACAACATGATACCTGGAACATAGAGCCAGTACTGGAGGTGTTTCTACAACATGAAACCTGGAGCATGTATCTAGTACTGGAGGTGTTTCTACAACATGATACCTGGAGCAAAGCATTCATGTTATCTTGCAGTGATTGGTTCTCATGTTATCTTGCTGTGATGGGTTCTCATGTTATCTTACAGTAATGGGTTCTCATGTTATCTTGCAGTGATGGGTTCTCATGTTATCTTGCTGTGATGGGTTATCATGTTATCTTGCAGTGATGGGTTCTCATGTTACCTTGCTGTGATGGGTTATCATGTTATCTTACAGTAATGGGTTCTCATGTTATCTTGCTGTGATGGGTTATCATGTTACCTTACAGTAATGGGTTATCATGTTATCTTGCTGTGATTGGTTCTCATGTTATCTTGCTGTGGTGGGTTCTCATGTTATCTTACAGTAATGGGTTCTCATGTTATCTTGCAGTGATGGGTTCTCATGTTATCTTGCTGTGATGGGTTATCATGTTATCTTGCAGTGATGGGTTCTCATGTTATCTTGCTGTGATGGGTTATCATGTTATCTTACAGTAATGGGTTCTCATGTTATCTTGCTGTGATGGGTTATCATGTTATCTTACAGTAATGGGTTCTCATGTTATCTTGCTGTGATTGATTCTCATGTTATCTTGCTGTGGTGGGTTCTCATGTTATCTTGCTGTGATGGGTTCTCATGTTATCTTGCTGTGATGAGTTCTCGTGTTATCTTGCTGTGATGAGTTGTCATGTTATCTTGCTGTGATGAGTTCTCATGTTATCTTGCTGTGATGGGTTCTCATGTTATCTTGCAGTGATTGATTCTCATGTTATGTTGCTGTGGTGGGTTCTCATGTTATGTTGCTGTGGTGGGTTCTCATGTTATCTTGCTGTGATGAGTTCTCGTGTTATCTTACAGTAATGGGTTCTCATGTTATCTTGCTGTGATGGGTTATCATGTTATCTTACAGTAATGGGTTCTCATGTTATCTTGCTGTGATGGGTTATCATGTTATCTTACAGTAATGGGTTCTCATGTTATCTTGCTGTGATGGGTTCTCATGTTATCTTGCTGTGATGGGTTCTCATGTTATCTTTCAGTGATTGATTCTCATGTTATCTTGCTGTGGTGGGTTCTCATGTTATCTTGCTGTGATGGGTTCTCATGTTATCTTGCTGTGATGAGTTCTCGTGTTATCTTGCTGTGATGAGTTGTCATGTTATCTTGCTGTGATGAGTTCTCATGTTATCTTGCTGTGATGGGTTCTCATGTTATCTTGCAGTGATTGATTCTCATGTTATGTTGCTGTGGTGGGTTCTCATGTTATGTTGCTGTGGTGGGTTCTCATGTTATCTTGCTGTGATGAGTTCTCGTGTTATCTTGCTGTCATGGGTTCTCATGTTATCTTGCTGTGATGGGTTCTCGTGTTATCTTGCTGTGATTGGTTCTCGTGTTATCTTGCTGTGATTGGTTCTCGTGTTATCTTGCTGTGATTGGTTCTCGTGTTATCTTGCTGTGATTGGTTCTGTAACAAATTATTTTATTTGATGACGTTGCTGGCGCCAAACAAATCCTCGTATTAGTCGCCTCTTACGACATACATGATCTAGTAGTCCTAATTTTTGAGTGATCAGAAACCTCTCAGGATCATACATGGAACATTCTAAGAAATGTCACTAGGGAAAAGTTATCGGGTATAGGAAAATAAAGGTGGCTATATTCTTAATCACATTAAGCCCACGTTCTTTTTTGTCGACTTACATGACATTTTGTTCATCTTATTTGCCTCTCAGTTCCATGTGAAGAATGGACGTTCAGTTATTTCATACATAGTGTGACAGAGATTATGTAACATAGAGTACCTATATCTACACGTCTTTGCTTCCGCCTGGATTTCACCCTTCTTCCTTATGAGTTATGCACGTTTTGTTAATGCAGAACCTTCGTACTTTCATATCTGTCAAACTCATAATTGTAAGCCACGTCTATTTTTTTTCTTTTCTCTATTGTCTTACAGGCACTAGGAATGTTTAAAATCAAAACGTTGAAATATTGACATATCAGCCTATGATGCACGTAGTGAGAAAGGGGGAGATAAGCTAATGAAGTAAATCAAGGGCGATTATTCAAAAGTCGTACTTTGTTAGTTACTTCGGTCAGGGGAGATAATCAATCTTAGTTATCTCCCGACATCCATTTATTCGTGAACGTAATTAAACGGCGGACGAGACGTGATCAAAGAGACCGTTCGCTCGTTGCCAGAGTCTGCAAGGCGGGAAAGGTGGCAATTTTAAATTTGATTCGCAGATTGAACGAAGAAATACCCGAAATCTGGGCGAAGGTGTCAAAACTAGCAAGTGCGAGTGATTTTCTACCATTTTAATATATATATATATCTGCCTTTAAAATCCATTATTCAGTACCCTCAGATTTATTTCAGAACATCTAGCTTCGATTCTAGAACCATTTGTATTAATGGAGTTTCTTAGTTTTCGTTGGAGATTGTTTTAATTTCTGTGTTTGCGGTAAATATTATACTAGAGGTTTGAGTGATTTAATTGTTATGTCCATCATTATATTTCACAAAGATTTTCTGTGTAGAGTGCTTTACTCGTTAAGGTTCGTCAATTATATTTCACTAGGATTTTGTGGTGTGTAAATTGACTAGCAGAATTGAAATAATCTATAGCAAAATTGTTCCGGCTGTAGCGTTAATCTAACTAACTGATTTAACCAGTAAGAGATATTTTAACCGACTAGTAAATGCGCTATTCAGTTATGAGTACTGACGAAATATATATTTATTTCTAACTCATGATGAGTAATTTTATCAATGACTAGCGCTTATTGCACGGGGTTTCTTTTTATAAACGATAAGACAAGCTCTAAGCTTGTAGTTTCTAATTAAAGTTAAATAACCGAAGTGGATAATAATATGGTACTTTACGCGGGTTAGGATGGTTTGAGAATACTATATTGTGGTTAAGTATTTTGTATTTTTTCTTCCTATATCTAGTACTGGGTCACATACCCAAAACCTACCAGTGGCTTCCATATAAATCTGAGAATAACGGATCTAAGTCCAACAGTACAAAAGAACATTCTGATATAATACTGGGTCTTCAAGGTGAACCTGTCAGGCCTCTTGTTTACACCCAGAAAGAGACAGAGTACCAACCCAAAGAATATTAAGAATAACTTTTAACTGGGCCTATAGCTATCCAGATTTCTTTTTCCCAATTTTCATTTACATTCAGCAAGTTGTGGCGACATAGTCAAACATTAACATTTCTTGACGTTCGACTATTCGTGGTGTGGCAAGGAATTTTATACTGAGAGAATTTACCGACCTGCCATTCCGGTAAAATGGAAATCTCGAGCTACTGACCCTGTGAGCACGGTTAATTTTCTTACCTGGACTAATTAATGTGACATAAACAGAAATCCTAATAAAGGTAACGAAGTAAACGCTCCCCGGAGAAGTGGATTTAATCAGTCTTTGAGAAGCTGGGATTTACCTTGCCAAAATAACACTGGATTAGCTGTGTGTGTCCTAAAGATTATTCCAGACGTTGCTAATCAATAATTAGGTAAGAACGAATGAACGTGGCCACGGGTGTATGGAAAGAGAGAAAGCAGGAATGAGTAATTCTTTTGTCGTATAATCCATGTACTCACTTTGTTTATTTCTTACTTTGTTTTGCTAATACTGTTCATTTCAGAATAGAATTAACTTAGAAACTCTGTTCTTTACAGTATAGTAAAATCCTATACCACAAGGGCTAATCCTTTTGACCTTTTGGGGGTTAATTAATTTCTTCTTGTGTGATCTCCTTTCAACAGAAGGACTGGCACTTACGTGTCTATTTCTGTATTAATTTTTAACCTTTGTGTTTATTTTTATGATATTTTGATATACCTGTTGTGAAGTTTTCCTTTATGATAAATAAAAGTAACATAAAACTTATTACCTGTGTCGGTCAGCTAGTCCCAATACCCATACTCCATTACTATAGTTTTCACGTTTGTGCGTCTAATTGTCATCACTTATCTGTGTGTGAGTATGTGAGTGGTGGATATAAAGGGAACTCTCTGAACAACTGATTTTAGTCGTAACCGATAGGCTGGACTAGAGTAGCTTCTCAAATCCAGGGACAGACTTTACCTTTTCACCAACTCACTAGTGAAAATATATCTGTTTACCTTATCTCGCACTGAGTCATCACCTTTGTCAGTTCTATTCATACGGGACCTAACATTGTTCTTAATCATCTATCGGAAATTAACGACACATAGCACTGTTGTCTTAAGCACTGGCCTTCACATAAATGATACTAAGCTTTACTAGATGGTGCCATTCGTGTATGGGCTTATCTTGTGTAACAGTTAGTGTGAGTAAGATGAATTCGGGTACAATTATATTTTTATGAGAGCAACTGTTATGACTGAAATTAAATTTGTAGTCTAAGGGAAATAATCCATAATACATTGAAGAACGGGACAAGAGTAGGGTTGACGTTCCTTGATCACAGAGTAGTGCGGCTGACCTTGGCCGAGAATTCTAACATTAAGTTTTTTCTGGTTTGTTTTTCTGAGTGAGTTCGATTACGGGACTGGAGATTCACAGGTTTAGGTGAGCTGTTTGTGAGACATAATTTGTTCTAGAAGGTTCGGAAATAGATGTCGTGGTAAATCGTTGTTCAAAATTATATCAGTCAGATTCGAAACGCAATAGCGCTACGGTGCTAGTTTGGGTTTTCTCCCAAGTGTGTAAAGTGATTTAGAAGTGGCAAGCTGAATAGGGAGTTTTCATCGAGTGATAAGCCAAAGTGATTTTAGTTGATTCTGTGGGGAAAGAAAAGTTATAACTATCACTCAGACACTCAATCGCTTGGTACGCCAAAGTAAATTTGACAGTTCATTATTTCAATTTCATTCTGTGGACAAGATTCCAGGGTTCCCAGTCAGAGGAAATGTGTTTATTTTCGAAAACCCAGGTACGTTGAACATTTTAGTCTCATAGCAAATAGAGAAGCACAATAGACAAGTGACAGGCTAGTAAGCAGAAGAATAACTTGGTAAAGCAACATCCCTGGCGGTCAGGCCAGTCTCACTAAGACACGCCAAGTCAAGAAATCAGAAATCAGAAGAAATAAGTCAGAACAAATAGAAGAAACAGCGAGTACATACGAAGAATATTATGACAAGAAAAATAGTGACAACAGTGGATCTCAAGCCACGACCACCATAACCACCACAGACAGTGTGAATATAGAAGCAGCAATAGAAAGAGAGAGATAATTGAAGAAAATTACATTTTATTATTACCCACTGAAATGTTTGCTGTATAAAGTCTGCCAGCCTCATGAGGAAGGTTGGGCATATCATTTCTTCAACATTTTTTGATCATGTAAAGAAAGTTCAACATTTGACTGTTACTGCTGTCAGTGTGAAGTCATTCATCAACTCGTAAAATCATCCATCAACTCGTGAAGTCATTCATCAACTCGTGAAGTCATTCATCAACTCGTAAAGTCATCCATCAACTCGTGAAATCATCCATCAACTCGTGAAGTCATCCATCAACTCGTGAAATCATCCATCAACTCGTGAAATCATCCATCAACTCGTGAAGTCATTCATCAACTCGTGAAATCATCCATCAACTCGTGAAATCATCCATCAACTGTCAGTACATGAACTGTTGTCGTTGTTGTGAGAGTAAGAACTCACAAATAAGCTGCCTGCTGTTTAAGGTTGAGATACGAAACCTATACGATCACAAAAATAGAGAAGTAGGAAACAGTAGACAAGCTTTCATACAAGGCCACACTTGTCTTCTTAACCATTTTCGCGGATATCTCCTATTCCGTTCTCATTGGGTTTTTTAATCTCCTTCAAATTTCTTCCCTGTTGTTTTCAGAACAAGGACCTTATTTTATTATATCACTATTCTAGAGATCTTAGCTGCTTGTTCTCTTTAACACGTTCATTTTCTTGCAGTGAAGCGACGCTGTCGCCTGGATGTATCAGTACAGCATGTCTGGAGTGTCTAATAAAATGTATTTTTTTTCCACGAACAGACTCTAAGTGTAAAGGCGCTCTTACGACTGAAAGATCGAGGCGACCGCCCTGGTCGCTAAGAGCAAGAGGGCGCCAGAGCGAGAAAGACGAAAAAGTATTATTTTTTTTCGTCAAGAAACTCGACTTGTCTGATGCGACTGACCCAGGCCAGAGCTCGAGATGTTTTATAAGAAAACACTATCACTAAAGTGTGACAATGTTTTTAACTTTCTGTTTTTTGTTGTCTTGTTGTTTGGGTTTTGTTTTTATTTTATTTGTTTGTTTGCTTGTTTGTTTTGTGTCGGTAATAACTTACTAAAACTGATGTGCCAGTTTATTTACGAATCTTACTTCATTTTTCCAGTAGAGTTTAATTAACTTTCGCGGGTAGAGTTGTGGGGGTGGGGGCCGCACGTCAAACCACTTGCCCCCGTCAGCTGAACACCGTAAGGTCGGCTCTGTGTAAGAGCATTACTATTTCTTTCTTTTTTTAAATTTCTATTTCGCTATTTCTTTCTTTCCTTCTTATTTACAAGTTCGCACAAATTACTTATTTGTACATTTGTTTGTGTTATATTGTGTGACGCTCAGAATTAAATAGGTCACCAGGATCAAGATCGAGTGCCGGCATTAATCATGTTTTCTAATTTAACAGTGGGGTTTCCTTTTATTTATTGTCAGCCGGTCAAGCCAGAGAAATCTTGCACATCGATCTTTCAAACTTCACCTTTCAAGTCTGAATGCTGCACGTTCTGGCTCGATGTCGGTAAACATCAATATTTCAAATCTAAACTGCAGACGTGCTGTTCACAATGGCAGCTCTGAGGACAACTTTAATGCTGGCATGGAAACAAGATAGCTAACATGCATGACATGCTGTAAACTGGCAGCCCGAGTCCCGGGCAATGATCCTGTACGACAAGTTAAGACATATCAAGGTTTTGAATGTTGATACAGTCTTACATGAAACGACAGAACTCAGACGAATCGCTTTGTCTTGACGACAAGAACGGCTAAGTTCTCTTTTCCAGAAGCGTTTTCTTGTTTATCTTTAGATGTAAAAAATATTGAAAACATCACAGGGCGGTTTTCAGTTCCATCCGTGTTTTACCGGGACCAGAAAGGGGAGAATAGATTAATAACCTACTGTAACCTACTAAACGATCCGTAAAAGGCTACTAAGGAGGGCTGGGTATGTGGCATCTATGACCATCCTGTAGAAACTTCAAGCCAAAAAAAAATTAATATGAACGAAGCATCCTAAGGATAAAAATGGGAAAGGCAAGAGAGAATCTCTTTGTTTGATCAATTAAATGTCAATAAAATAGAAATCAAGTCCAACATAAAATGTAAATCTTCAACTCAAATGTCACGTCAGTCATTTCAGTCATGTCAGTCACGTCAGTCATACTGCATGGCTCTGAAACCTGGGGACAAACACAAATAATGGCCGAGATGACAATGATATAAAAAAAGAGCTTTCCTTGCATTGGGACATATATGGAGATCAAGTCCAAAAATAAAATCAGAATCTTCAATTGAAATGTCAAGTCAGTCCTACTGTATGGCTCTGAAACATGGAGAACAACAAAAACAACAACCAGACAAACTACAGATTTTCATAAATGGGTGCTTGCGTAGAACAGAAGGATTAAAGTGGTATGACAAGATCACTAATTTAGAACTGGAGACAAGAACTAGACAAGTGCCAGGGGAACAAGAGATGACAAGAACTAGACAAGTGCCAGTGGAACAAGAGATGACAAGAACTAGACATGTGCCAGTGGAACAAGAGATGACAAGAACTAGACAAGTGCCAGTGGAACAAGAGATGACAAGAACTAGACAAGTGCCAGTAGAACAAGAGATGACAAGAACTAGACAAGTGCCAGTAGAACAAGAGATAAGAACACGACGCTGGTGATGGATATGACAGACGTTGAGGAAACTTTTTGATAGCATTACAAGGCGGTTCTTTCTCTTGAATCCCCGGGGTTAGAGAAATAGTGGTGACCATGACTAAAGAGCAGAAGGAGAAAAGAACTGTAGACAAAGATGAATGGCATGAAGAAGATACGGAGAGACCTAGAGCGGATGGCACGGGACGAGATGTTTTGGCATAAGTTTGTTGAATGCCTGTGTTCACTGCGGAGCTAAAGGGTGACTATAAAATCTTCTTTAATAGAAGACAAATAAAGAGTTCTTCAGGGCTAAAGTGAACCAGTCATGGCATACGGAAATCAGTAATAGACAACTAAGAAACAAACAGAAAAATCCCTAGAGGCCACTGTGATGTGGTTTGAAAGAAGAACATTAAGAAAAAAACATGGACAGCGTTTAAAAAAAAGAAATAAGAATGACCTGAAATGTCAGTGCTCAAAGGAAGCTTATTGTTGATATTAGAAGGAAACCTTGCCACACTTTGGGACATGCCATGAATAGAACATATCGTGACAACAGCAAACATTGAATTAAAAAAGATAGGGGGCGAAAACCAAAAAATACTGGACACTTTAACAATATGGCATGGAAAGACTTCAACATAAGAATTGATAAATAACATATTACAACTTGGGGTGTTAGAGAGAAAATGATCATGTACGTCACCACGTCACCAGGCATGGAATTCGAGGAACAAACTGAAGAGATAGATGACCCAAACGTTGATGATCTAAACTCCTCTCTGGATGCTGCAACGATGCTAACATTATTCTTAATCTCCTTTCAGCTCCCTACGGAACATAGGCTTTCAGCTCCTGACTAGTTTTCCTGGATTTTGCTATGTCTTTAAATTCTGTCATTACCATGTTGATCCTTCTCATGTTTGTATTCAGTTCTCGTATTCGTTCGTTTTTTTGGGGGGTTTCCTGTACTTTCTATGCAATTAGGGTTTCAGAACATGCACCGCCTTGTAAAGCTATGCACTGAATTCCCCAGTTTTTGTTTACTTTCCGTCGTTAATGTCTTGCACTTATCTCTCGTTGCTTTAGTATTTAACGCCGTGATCAGAATTGCATAAATTTTCATCATAACAAACAAGTTTCACACGCAAGCATAACTCATTCATATAAAAGTATGAGAAAGTAACAAATATCTCAACTGTTCAAATGTCATATATTACTGTCAACTCATGTTTAACCTCTTATTATTTCTTGCGGATCATAAAGCCGTTCCTACAGTTGGGCTCTTTCAACGAGTCTTTGACAAAGCCTTTCAAAATCTCATGTGTATCTTTCTACTTCATTGAAAAGTTTACCAATGTCTGATTAATGAGAAGAGCTAACGAGTAAAGTAAAAATGACATGTATAAAATATATAAAGACATTACACTTCGTTAATAAGCATGTCACAATGAAGGCGGTGGATGATGACATATAACCGCCACTCTCCCGTAGACAACGGCGACTCCAACCTCGCTTTCACAGGGTGACACATCTACGAACGTCGTCTAGGGACAAACACTGCGCATGGAAATTTTAAAAAAAAACTAACTAAAAATGTGAATGGTTTTCAAATTTCTAATTTAGTACACTGACAACCTACAAAATACACTTCGGAATACAAAGTTTGCGTTATTACATCTGCCAATTAATACAATGATTAAGGGCATAAAATATAAAGTCTGAGAAACGTCAATAGAATATTAGAAGGAAAAACTGAAAGCATGCGAGTATGAGGAAGACAACACTATATGTGACACACATAATATGATTTGGGACCCAAAGACGCAACAATAGAGAATGCAGTGAGCGACCCATAGCTTGACTGCTTGCGTCAGGGTCAGCGAACCAGGGCTGACCAAGACCCTACTCCGCCTCCAAGTGGTGGTCCTGGAAACAGGCTGCATCACTGCAAATAAATATTAGACAAACATAAAGGTATTTTTTCAGGCACTCGTAAGAAATAAAGAAGTAGAAAACTAGACAACAGAATAACAACAGACGTTAGTGGCTTACCCAGAACTCGAACCCAGGACCTTCCGTGCGACAACCCCGCCTAGCTATGCAAGCGAATCACACTATCCTCCCTGCCATCTAGGCATCACCTCAGACATTGCAGTGATTACGAGGAAGAAGAAGAAGATATGAAGATATGAAAAGTAAAGAGCCTATCAATGTGTGCCATCAAGACAAGAGACAGAAGATGTTCAAGATCCACTGAAGCGAACCTTTGAAAACGAGATGACAGATGATCGATCTGATTAAGTCAACCCCTGGCTCATCGACTCTATAAAAATCTCTCCCTCATTTATTTCCATCCATTGCAACATCTTAGTTTCTTTCAAATTCATCTGGCTTAATCTCGTAGAACCATTAAGATTAAGCCTGCAAGCCCTATGAGATCTTCTGCTCAAATTCTTGGTCGTAAGCAACAGACATTCTTACTGAACTTTAATCAATCGACTTTGGGCTTAACCCCTGGTGTCCCAGCTTTCCTATTTCTCTGTAAGACTTTGATGGTCCAAGTTTGCTGTACGGATTGTAGGATTTGGGCAAGAGAACGCCACGATCCTTTAATGACTTATTCATACAGTAGTTAAGCTCTTGTTGGCTTCGGTGATTGGACAAACTGTAGGAGTTAAACCTTCGACCTCGGCAACAGAGTGGACTCGGGCTAAGTAAATGGGATTAATTGCTTCAGCAAACGCTTCTGATAAACTTGGCTATTTAATAGAGTTGTTACTGGTTAAACAACAAATATCAGTAACCAATGTCTCGGCCTCTCTAACTATATCCAGTTGATGGGTATGAAAAAATCGAAAAAAGGTGATTCGTATTACAAAAGACAAAGAAAATAGCCAACGTTGCGGCCACAAGGCCTTCGTCAGGGAAAGGAAAGAAAATGAGGGCTAGATAGGACACATAAGAATCTAAATAAATATAAAAATACGGCCTGGGTACTTCCCTAAAGGCAGCTGAGACCTAGCACGCCTGCCGAAGAGAGAGAGTGGGTCACCAGAGAAGGAAATGACTGCCACTTCCGGATGTAAACAGTACATACTAAGAAGCTAAAAAAACGAAACTGAACAAGAAACTATCCAAACGTAATAATAATGAGGACTGGAGATAGAGGAGGACAGAATGAGTTCGAGATATTTTTGGGGCGACGGAGAAATATAAAAAGTGAATAAGAGGGGAAAGGGTCAAAATAGAATAGGAGTGGAAAGGGCGACCTCAGACAAAGGTGTGTAGGGTGTTAAGACCAGCAGGTTTTAGACACCCCATACGATGGATAAGACGTTGCTCAAGCTGTTCTCGGCTAGCAGTGTCAGAGGAGCAGGATCTGATCGCCGTGACCTGGATGTCGATGGGACCATGATGGTCAGGACCATTAAAGTGTGTGGCAACTGGTGTGGATTTTTGCTGAGAGATGTCAATAAGGTGCTGGCTGAATCTGTCCCAAGTCGTTTGCCTGTTTGGTCAATATAGGTTTTGCTGCAACGTTTACATATGATTCTATAGATGACATTGTGCGACTCACATGTGAAGCTACTGGTGAACGGGGCCTTAGGAAAAGATACCTTGTGGGTTTGGATGACATACCTTGTACTTGCACGTCGTGCATCGTGTCCGACCACAGGGTAGTGTGCCAAAGTGAGTGACATTCTCATTTGGGAGACGGCTGTGAACAAGAAGATCCTTCACGTTCTTGTCGCGTCTATATGCTACCAAAAGTGCCTCACCGAATACTTCTCGGGTCACAGAATCTGCTTGGAGGATGGGTAAGTGGCGGAAAAGGATCTTTTAGACTGCAGTGATGTATATCCAACGAACCATTGTATTTTAAGGAGCATTGTGAACCTCATTTAACTCTTCAAAATGTTATATGAGATAATGTAGAGTGTTTTGAGGTCGGAGTAGCTAAGAGGTATGGCGTCCGCCCCAAATTCTAAAGGTACCGGGTTCGATTCCAAGTAGGGGGATTATGACTTACGGCATTTTATTCAGAACCAGTGGTCCTAATGACGTCATACTACCCCTGGTCTTATTGGGTAGTGAGATCGGATGCCTAGCATTCCCAGATAAGGGTGAAAAAATAGGAGGTCTCGTGTGTAAGTTGGAAATCGTAAAGAGTAGGCCATAAGGTCGCTACCCCGGCAAAATGAAAAACAAATAGAAACCTACCCACCACAACAACTATTTATAGAATGTGTGATTCCTATTTAAACAAATTGGGATTCTCGCCGGTGCTACGGAGTTCGTGCACTGTGCCGAGATCCTCCTTGTGTGGTCTAAGGGAGAAGATCGGAGCACTGATGGAGTTGTCCGTGTGCAATGAAGATAGTACATAAAACTAAACCAGACCATGTTTTTATGTTCAGCTATAGCTGATTTTTGATTGGTCACAAGTTAACTTCTGTTAAAAGTTATTCATCATTTTTTAAGGTTCCCTTGTAGTTGCAATGAACAATTTTTATACGCTGTACTTTTCCAGGGGTCTCTAAGAAGTTAACGAAAGAGCTCGACTGCTGTTACAATCAAGCATGCCGTAACAGGCAACAAACATTGACATGTCGTACCAGGCAGTAACATGTTCGTGTAAAATAAGTTTTTACAGACACAAACAGCACACGTGTACATGAAGTGTTTCGTTTTCTGTCCTGTAACAATAATACCCAGTTTAATCCCACATTGGTAATAATTATGGTTTATTATGACAGCATATATTGTATTAACTTTATTGTGATTTTTTTACTGATACCTTTTTATCTCAGGCTGTTTCCAGTATTTCTCTACTCTTTGCCTACCATAGTGTCTGTTTCTGTTTATGTTTTTATTTTTATTTTTTCTCTAACCAGCGACACTCGAGCTTTCCAGCTCTTTTGGCCCAATGACATGTCATTGCGAGGCTGGGGGGTCAGTGGACTTTCCTTCCAACCCGGTCAGGAGCTTCGCTCCTTCCCATCCACACGGGATTTATGTGCAGGAGCCGTTCAGGTTATTCAGTCAAATTTCCGGTCGTAAACATTCCTTCAAACGCTGACGCCCGAGTTTGAACCATGAAAACGGGACCTCAAGACGCAGCAATAGAGACCGAAGTCAGCGACTCATAGCTTGACTGACTGCGTCAGGACCAGCGAACCAGAGCTGGTCAAGACCGCACTCCACCTCCACGTGGTGGTCCTGGAAACAGTCTGCAGCTGTGCAATCTGGCTGAGCGAGTGTGGATCGAAATGGGAAGGCAAACCCGGTCCTAAAAAATGCCGTGCAGAAGTCGGATGTGTCGACCGAAAGGTGCAGATATCACAGCTAAGGCGTAAACAGACGCAACGCAACCACCGTCCTTTTCAGGACGAACGAAGAAGAAGAAGAAGAACCATGAAAACCTGGTCGCCAGTACAACGCCGTAGCCATTACACCAGCGCGGCTCCCTTCTGTTTATGTTATTAGTGGCGTTTGCTGTAATAATTAGATTTGTATCTGTAGTTATTATTGTGATGTACAGCTACTGTTCCAAAGTTCCAAAGGTTGTTATTGCCGGGAGTTGTAGTGAAGATAAGCTCTCACTGCAGATAAAATACTTCTATGGCACGCGCCTCAAACAGCCTCTGACAACCAAGTCCAGCTCCCGGCCTTCACGTGTGGCTCATTTTTGAGCACGGCGGAACTGTTTCCACTGACGGGAGAAGGGGCAAAGGCGAGCGACTGGCGCCTTAAAACCAGCAGCTTCGGGCAGATAGGGCTCGTGATCCTTGGTTGGTAGCTTATCTAAGAGAAGGAACTCTGAATTCAAACCACCGATTCCTTGCGGGAATATCCATTTGTGGAATTGGCTTCGGGAGTAAACCTTGAGGATAAATCCGGAGTCGGAGTCCCTAGGGCAGTCTAATATCGATTCGACATTATTCTGGCAACTCCTGCGACATGGCTGGTACCAAACTGTATCGGCTATTGCCGTTCCTTTGGATCTACCGGCTGTGTGGAGAGGGGGAACATGCTGCATGGGCAACAGCTTGATCTCCATATAACTGTGCCCAAGCTCGCGCCCTGGAGAGGACACTCCAGCTTCACCCTATAGGTGTCGGCAAAACACGGGAAGTAGCAGTTACCGGTTATAAGCATTTTGCCCAATTGGCGTAGGGCATGGCGTCAGGGGCTACTTCCGACAGTGGGAGAGGTTCTAGGATCTCACTGGACAGCTACCGCCCGCTTCAAGCTGGGCAGCCCCCAGTCAATAAGGTGTTGTCCCGCCACTGTCTGCTTTCCCCATTGGGTGCATGGGGATTAGGGTCAAACCCGAACTGTGGACAGAAAATTTTGCACCGAGCAATTATCGAAAAAATAGAAATAAGCAAACTCTCAGATTGGGATGCTGGAACGTCCGGACTATGTTGACTGGACTATCCGAAAACCTACAGGATGTAAACGATGTAAGGAAGACAGCCATAATTAATGATGAGCTTAAACGACTTCAGTTGGATATAGCTGCACTTCAGGAAACGCGCCTGGCGGGCTCTGGAATGGTGAGCGAGAAGGACTACACATTTTATTGGCAAGGGAAAGATCTTAATAAAGCTAGAGAACACGGAGTAGGTTTTGCGGTCAAAAAATCGCTAACTAACATGGTTGAACCAGGCGAGAATGGATCAGAACGCCTGTTTACGCTCCGCCTGCAAACTAGCACAGGTCCCATCACCCTTGTCAGTGTGTATGCTCCTACTCTGTACTCTGCCTCAGAAGCTAAAGATGAGTTCTACGAGAATCTAACAGCAGTAATCAAAAGCATACCTAGGCAAGAACAGCTTGTTCTCCTTGATGACTTTAACGCTAGAATGGGTGCCGATAATGTTTCATGGCCTTCATGTCTGGGCAGGTTTGTTATTGGCAAGATGAATGAAAATGGACAACGGCTCTTAGAGTTGTGCGTCCACCATGACCTCTGCGTGACCAACACCTACTTTCAGACAAAACCCCAGCATAAGGTGTCATGGAGACACCCACGATCCAAGCACTGGCACCAACTTGACCTGATTCTCGTCAGAAGGCCACTCCTCAGGTCTGTGCTCTCCACGCGCTCGTACCATAGTGCAGACTGTGACACAGATCACTCCTTGGTTTGCTGCAAAATCAGAGCACAACCAAGAAAACTCTATCGTGTCAGACATGAAGGGAAACCACGCATTGATACCAGCAAGATGTCAGACCCTTTCATGATCGCTCAATTCACTGCGACCTTCAAGAAAGTGCTCAGTAGCCCTCAGCATGGTGATACTATTACAGAGAACTGGGAGCATCTACGGAACACCATTCAAAGTACTGCACTTGCCACCTTTGGTAAGAAAACAGCAAAGTCAAATGACTGGTTTGACGCTTCATCAGATGTGATGGCACCTGTTATTGAAGCTAAGCGCAGTGCTATGAATGAATACAAACGTTCACCGAGTGCCAGAACCCTACAGATCCTGAGGGCTACGAGAAGCAAAGTTCAACAAACTGCTCGACGCTGTGCAAATGACTATTGGCTCCAGCTCAGTGAGAGCATTCAGCTTTTTTTAGCTGAGCGCATATATCCAGAGGCACAGTGTGGATTCCGAGCTGGCAGATCAACAACAGACATGATCTTCTCTCTCCGCCAGCTTCAGGAAAAATCAAGAGAGCAGAAAAGGCCTTTATATATCGCCTTTATAGACCTCACAAAAGCATTCGACCTGGTTAGTAGGGACGGACTCTTTAAAATCCTCCTGAAAATAGGCTGCCCTTCTAAAATGCTGGAAATGATAAAGTCATTCCATGACGACATGAAGGGAACAGTCCAATATGCTGGAAGCACGTCACAGCCCTTTGATATACGAAGTGGCGTTAAACAAGGCTGTGTTCTGGCTCCGACCCTCTTCGGAATCTTCTTTGCCTTACTCTTGAAACATGCATTCAGAGATGCAACTGAAGGAATATGCATTGACACTAGGTCAGATGGCCGTCTGTTTAATCTTTCAAGGCTGAAGGCAAAAACAAAAATCAGAAGGGTCACTATAAGAGACTTGTTGTTCGCTAGTGATGCTGCAGTCGTCACTCAAAGCCAACAGGAGCTTCAGAGCTTGATGAATCGCTTCACTAAAGCATGCAAGGACTTTGGCCTCACAATAAGTCTAAAGAAAACGAATGTGCTGAGTCAGGATGTGGGTGCTGCACCAGTTATCACTATCGATAACTATGAATTGGCAGTGGAGCACCACTTCACATACCTAGGGTCTACCATCAATGACAAACTCTCACTGGATACAGAAATCGACAGCCGCATTGGCAAAGCTGCAGCTACCTTTGCCCGCCTCACATCGCGTGTTTGGGGAAACTCTAAACTCACAATGAAGACCAAAGCTGCGGTATATAATGCCTGCGTCACCAGCACACTCCTATATGGCAGCGAGACCTGGACGACCTATGCTAAGCAAGAAAGAAGGCTCAATACCTTCCATTTGCGGTGTCTACGCCGCATCCTCGGCATCTCGTGGAAAGATAAAGTGACAAATGTCGAGGTGTTGTCACGTGCTGGCCTTCAAAGTATGTATACGCTGCTTAGACAGCGCAGACTTCGCTGGCTTGGCCATGTTCGCCGCATGGAAGATGGTCGCATCCCAAAAGATATCTTCTACGGACAATTAGCAGATGGCAAGAGAACAGTTGGGCGACCACAGCTGAGGTTCAAAGATGTGTGCAAGAGAGATATGAGGGCACTGGACATGGATCCAGCAACATGGGAGGATGAAGCTGCCGATCGCACTAAGTGGCGATGCTATTTACGGCACCATCTCAGATTGGGCTAAGAGAGGCTAACACAAGAAGCAGAGGTGGTGAGAAAACGTCGAAAGGAGCACCAGGAAAATAAGCAGCTGAGGGCTGCCACCTCAGGGGCGCATTCCCATAGTCAGTTATGATTGAAGGGGCTATTATTATTATTATTATTACAGCTACTGTTGGGCGTAACCGATACTGTCATTACGTTGTCTGATGACTTGTTATGTTTTCACTAATTTTCGTGTTCACATTAAATTTGTCCCAACTTTTTTCATTATCATGATATATTGACATGTATCGGCAATCAGGGGGAAATAGTTACACAGTGACCTCTCTTTATCGTTGTCCAGATATTGCACTAATCATCTGCCTGTCTGTTCTCAATTGTTGTATATTAATTATCATCTACCTGTATACTGCTAATTTACACTGTGTAGGTGCCAAGGTAGGTCTGTTCTAAATATTGGTTCTACTTCAAGAAGTCAGTGACGTTTCTTGTAAATGTTCCGTCAGTGGACTCCTTTTGTCTTTGTATTTTAAAGAAAAATTAGTGGGAAGTGCTTTGTGATATTGACCTCCAGTATCGATTTACAGCAAGGTACATCTATCATAAAATACCTGGTTTCTAGCTGTAATCAAAACCATTTCTTAATAGTTTCAAGTCCGTAGACATGATACGTTATAGCTGGAACTTTGACTAACACAATTAATTGTCTTTTCTGTAGACTATGCCTTCAAATTGTATTTTGTTGCTCTTCTAGCCTCACAGAAAAGCTGCCCTGCCCAGATTAAAATTTTTTGATTGTATCTTCCTTCCTTGTAACTGTGTTTGTGTTTCTCGCAGAGAGCTAATTGAGTTAGTGGTAAAACGCTTCTAAAGGAGTTTAAAAAAAAAAAATTCAAAAATCCAATCCACTTTTCAATTTAATTATTTTATATTTTCAGATTTATTGTGTAGTATAAATAATAAATATAAACGGATATGTTTGTGGTGGTATCGTCTCCCATGCTCCGCTGTAATGAGTCCAATAATGACCAAACACAGAGTATAATGATGAGGGTCTTGAAAGGTGTCAAACTTCGCTCACGTTTACTCGTGGCAGAGATATACGAGATTGAAGAATGATGCTCCTACTTAACGGAGCCTCATAGATTATAAAGAAAAACAAGCGTAACAAATGAGATCATTTAAGCTGCCATGAACTTATTATTCTGAGCCCCCAGCTGAAGATGATTCAGCAAAATCGTATCTAATTGCTCTATCTGGTTATGAGTCATACGGATGCAGACATACATTTTACTCAACAGTGATTAAACAAACTATAGCTTTACATTTATAGATAAATAAACAGGTGTAATTATCACTTATAGTTTAACTATGTAAAATAAATAAAGTTGTTTATAACAATGAAGCGATGCTATTCATCATCATCAGATGATCTAGACTGTGGTGGAAATTGGGAGAAATTGGGAAATGCTTGTTGGCTGCGCTGTTATAGTACTTAGCTTGTGGTGTAGTGTCGGTTGACGTCTGTTTCATCTGCTGTTGGCTCCCACAGGTGACTTGGACTGTACTTCTCTACAATAGTCAAGTCTGGTGCATGTCATGCATTAAGGCTGAGGTAATTAAAAAGGTTTTCAAGAGCCTTAAAAAAAAGTGTCTGATTTTGGTAGTGGTCCCCCCACTACCGGCATATAGAACATTACTACATGAAAACATAAGATATTGCCCATTACATGTTCAAACTACATGACAATATAAGTTCTTACCACTTCCGTTTGTACTTACCATGTTTATACAACTCACTACTACATAGATTTATCACTGATAATATCTTCCAAGATGTTACTTTCTCGTAGTTGTTTATCACAACAAATTCATTCTGCTGGAAGTATTGCATCACTGTCTGTGTTTTAATCTTTAACCAGATTGTCATCTTACGACATTCCAGTGAAATCGGTCGTGTATTTGGGCACGTCATGTTTGCGAACTGACACCTTATTTCCCTATTACCGTCTATCCTCCATATTGGAACATGAACAACATGGTTTGTGGCTATTATCTACTACAGATGTCCCCGTGTCAAACGTTTGTTTAATCAACCCGTCTTGCTTCTTAATGACGCCTTTTCTGTCAGGCGGAAGCTGTTTCATAACGTAAACACTTCCCCATTCATAAATAAAAGTCAACATTGCTTCAAACAGGTCAGGTAATAGTAAGGGAGTGACAAGTAGGACAAGCTATGATAACCGTGAAACGATGAGAGCGTAAACAATAAAGAATGCAATGTTGCACTTAGCAGGGATGGTTCCAATAAGTAAGGCCGGAGAAAACTGAAGACCAGAAAACAGAACGAACGTATTTCGTGACAATATTGCAGGCACTCGGGGAAAAATAATGAAATAGAAAACTAGACAACAGAAAAGTAACACAAGTTACAGACTTACAGCGGGTTTGAACCCAGGACCATCCGAACTGCTCCATCGCCTACGGGAGCAAAATGTGACTAACAACACTGCCACCTCAGCACAACTGAGACTTCAGTCAAATATTCTTTGTCTGTTTGTTACTCAGACTTTGTTTGTTTATTTTTTCTGCTTTGTCGTGTGCGTAATTTTTTTTTTCGTTTTTTGTTTTATGATTTCTTGAATATATTGTTTAACAATTTCTTTGTAGCTTTTTTTTAAGCAAAACGTCCCATGTCACTCAGCTGTGTTATTCTCTTGGGAAAATAATATTATATCATTTTAAACAGCTTGGTTTAACTTAAATAACGTAGTTTTGAGACTGCCTTTTTGGGAATTATGCTTGAGATATGATTTCTTCCCAGTGGCAGTTGAAAAGACTGGCTAAGATCAGCAGCAAAGATCAGGAATCAACACCATTCTACAGACCACAGTAACGTTTCTCCAGGCACTGTTTTATTCTGATCTAGACGGACTATCGGTTCTACAAATCTGATGGAAAGTTTTACCGAAACGGTATAGAAGCTTGATCGTTCACTTTTTCCTGAAGTTTCTTTTGCGGTCAAGGACGTCTCTAGGGTCTGCTCATGTTGTGTCGAGAGTGAGATCTTGTCCAAAAAATTTCCCCAGCGCTGGTTTTCTGTTGCCAAGTACGTTTTCTCCCTGGGGCCCTGCTCGTGCCGCGTTTTCTGAAACTGTTGCCTTATTACACCACCTGGCCCCTGACTCGACAGCTCGCTTTTCATCCGGTCTCCATCTTATTCCCGACGTAGTAAACAACGAATTATCGTTTACTATCTGTCCATTTTTGTGATTTTTTTTTTTTCATTCCCATATCGTTTCGTATCGCCAGCTTGTCTCAGAAATTGGCAGGTTGGATAAAAGGTCTGTTATAATTCATATTTTTTAAAATGTTTTTACAATTCTGCAGGTTTTTGTCCCAGGTGTTCTTCTCTTCTTTCATTAAAAAAATATTTATGTATCTATTACAAGAGTCTGGCGTAGTCCTGGGCGTGGCGTAGTCCTGTGTGTGGCGTAGTCCTGTGTGTGGCGTAGTCCTGTGTGTGGCGTTGTCCTGGGTCTGGCGTAGTTCTGGGTCTGGCGTAGTCCTGGGTCTGGCGTAGTCCTGGGTCTGGCGTAGTCCTGGGTCTGGCGTAATCCTGGGTCTGGCGTAGTCCTGGGTGTCTCTGAACAGATAAAGAAAGCGTAGAACTACTCCTTCCTCGGGTAAGTCGTTTGAGAAATCTAATTTTAGAAGTGGTTCTTATGGCTGGCAACATCATCATGTTAAACTAATTGTTACAGACACCAGTGCTGCAAAAGAACATGAATGCTTTAGTGCAGCTTCCTGTAACTGGGTCAGTAGCTGTGGGAGCTTCATGCTTGTCACGGGTTGCCGCCCCTTTGCTCTGCAATGATGGTCCAACAATGGCCAAAACCTATTGTATCTAATGTGGGTCTTCAAAGGTGTCTACCTTCGCACAAGATTACTCTTGGCAGAGATACAGATAGAAGGATGATGAGGCTTCTACCTCGAGGGAATGTCCACAAGATATTTCAGAAGACAAGAACAATGCTGAATGGGTCTTAGCAATGTTAACTTTTATCTGCCCGACAACTTTTGTGAAGAGGTATTATATAATTAATTTAGCTCGTACAAGCCCCCAACTGAATTAACAGTAACATTCTTTTTCTTCCTATTATTATTATGATTATTGGCTCTATAGGCGTAAACATATATATTTAAGATAAAGAGTCACACGTGTGCACTCCTATCTATATTAACTGAATCAACTAGGAATTTGTAAAACAGCATTTACCAAATTTAATAATCAATTAGTGTGTAACATTTAAAAATAAACAAGGTTATGTTTCGATGGGGTGTTAAAAGATTATGTTATCGTCATCGATACTTGATGGAAAGTAAATGTTCGTTCCTGTGGCCTGTTTAAAAAGCACTTAGCTAAAGATCAATGAGTACTACTGCTGCTGTTCGTCACTTCGTCTCTCTGTTATAAGGGGCAAGTTCCGAGCCAAGGACATAGGGGGTAACCTCTCTTATTGTCAGTACTGAGTATTTTCACAGGCCCCTCAGATGTGGCCGTCAAGTGTCGACAATTAGCTTTCTGAATCATAGACTTGTAGCACAAATGGTCTTGTAGACTCGAACCACGAATTGGTCTCGTACCACACACGTTACAGGAAATAAATAGAACAAATGCCTCTGCTAAGTATATTGTGGTCAGAAAATTAATCAGGCGCCTTTTCCACTGTCCCGTCCACCAGTTTTTTGTCTCTCAGAAATTTTGCTCTCCCAGAGCATATACAGCATAACTCAGGGAATATGATGAGAAATCATCATTATTATTTTGATTAATTTAATGGGAAAAATGTATCTGGACAGCGCGAGTGCAATGGCTTGTGCCTGGAGGAACATTATTAAGTTACATATATCTCACAAAATGATAATATACACACTATGCACATGTGATGTAAGCATCACTCACTCGCGTCTCCATTCGGAGTCTGGGGTAACCTCTGCTTTTGGTTCTCTGTACAGACTAGCATGAAGGAATCACCAGCGCTAGCTGTTGTGCTTTATGAATATACTCTTGTTTATATGCTGAGTTTGCCAGCCTCGTATGGACTTTAACAACCACTAGCAAGTACAAACATGTCAAATTCAAAGTATAAAATCTGTGTTACAACGCACCCCAACTAGTTGGGAACTCTAGACTTCTTGCTCATTAGAATAGTCTTGGCAACTCGATAAAGATGCTTCGCACATACGTCTGTGGTATTATTTCTAGCTATAGTCCCTCTGTGACTTTTGTGAGTAGGTTCTGTAGGAGTCCGGTTTCCATATTAACAGGTAAATCTTCCTTGCTATAGTGTTCACAAGGAGTTCCGATACGTGTTTAGTCCGGTCTTATAAGGTCAGAATCCTAACTCTATTCTTTCCTGGCTTTAGTCCGAGCTGTCTCTTTGACGATTTGGGAATTCAGTGTGTTTTAGCCTACGATTTTGCTAGGTTATATTTCCTTGTTCCTCCAAGTCTCCACTTGGCGTTTTCCGACAAAACTTCCAAACGAAACGAATGTCTATTTCCTGCTCTCAATTGATCCAATTCCTGAGCTAGAACGTAGTGGGTAGGGGATGTAAATATTACTTTCCCCCCTCATAATGTAAGCTATTCTAAGAATATCAGGTCATACAATGAAACATAACCATTTACGGCTCTGTTCTTTCCGATTACTCTTACACACACTGGTGAATCCATCTGCAAACTTATCCTTCAAATCTTGCCATCGCTAATCTGTGTCCCCATACTGGCTTAAATTTATAATTATCATTATCCAAACTCGGAGCGGAAATGCTTACGCAATTCTCAGTAACCGGACAGATAAATTGGCAACATATCACTGACCACACACTGTTGTTTTCAGACAAAGAATCTGGTATTCCTTTGTAGTCAGACTCAGTATTGTTGTGATAAGAATTCAGCACCCCATGTGCTTAATCTCTACGTCTGTGTAGGGCGGAAATAGTTACGGGAAAAGGCCACAGTCGTTTTCCCGTTGACCGTATGAAGTCAAATCTGGTTCAAAAACTTAAGCGTTAAGCCGTGAAATAACACTATCGCAGTGTAAAAAAAGGTCAATCAATGATTGAGGGCTGATGGGGCACAGGTTTATGTACGTAAAATGAATAAATAAATGGAGAGAGAGAAAGAGGAAGATGAGGAATAAAAGGAAACAACCAAAGTATCGTCATAATGCTCGATAGGGATCAAAATTTGAAATTATGATGACTAATGAGCCATGACAAGCTAGGTGTATCTTCCTTCCGTGGCCATTCAACACAGTTCAAGACAACAAAGACGTTAAAAGAGATTTACATTTTGTTTATCACCTTCTGGTAATCGATGGAAAAATGCTTACCTCTGGTTGACACTGGACGTCTCAGATAACATAAGCGGTACACAGAAAGTTACGAAAATGAGCATCAAAAATAGATGTTACAAGTAATTAGGACAATGATGACCTTCAGTCAATTTGTGTGAAGAAATTATATTTGAACAGTAACGTTGACTTTACGTAAAGTTATAAAGCGTGTGTCTACAGTATGTGTTTACATTCCAGGTTTTCATTAATTGGTATAATGCAATAATTTAATTAAATCATCGGGCAAAAATGCGGATTGGTGAAACCAGCTTACATTTATGATCAAAAATCTTAATCTCCCAAGGGACTATAGGCTGTCATCTAATTCATGCAAATCCTTTCTGCTCATTGTCATCAGTTCATGGTTGTGTCATCTAATTCACGCTAAGCCTTTCTGCCCATTGTCATCAGTTCATGGTTGTGTCATCAGTTCATGGTTGTGTCATCAGTATAAGAGACTTGTTGTTCGCTGATGATGCTGCAGTCGTCACTCAAAGCCAACAGGAGCTTCAGAGCTTGATGAATCGCTTCACTAAAGCATGCAAGGACTTTGGCCTCACAATAAGTCTAAAGAAAACGAATGTGCTGAGTCAGGATGTGGGTGCTGCACCAGTTATCACTATCGATAACTATGAATTGGCAGTGGTGCACCACTTCACATACCTAGGGTCTACCATCAATGACAAACTCTCACTGGATACAGAAATCGACAGCCGCATTGGCAAAGCTGCAGCTACCTTTGCCCGCCTCACATCGCGTGTTTGGGGAAACTCTAAACTCACAATGAAGACCAAAGCTGCGGTATATAATGCCTGCGTCACCAGCACACTCCTATATGGCAGCGAGACCTGGACGACCTATGCTAAGCAAGAAAGAAGGCTCAATACCTTCCATTTGCGGTGTCTACGCCGCATCCTCGGCATCTCGTGGAAAGATAAAGTGACAAATGTCGAGGTGTTGTCACGTGCTGGCCTTCAAAGTATGTATACGCTGCTTAGACAGCGCAGACTTCGCTGGCTTGGCCATGTTCGCCGCATGGAAGATGGTCGCATCCCAAAAGATATCTTCTACGGACCATTAGCAGATGGCAAGAGAACAGTTGGGCGACCACAGCTGAGGTTCAAAGATGTGTGCAAGAGAGATATGAGGGCACTGGACATGGATCCAGCAACATGGGAGGATGAAGCTGCTGATCGCACTAAGTGGCGATGCTATTTACGGCACCACCTCAGATTGGGCGAAGAGAGGCTCACACAAGAAGCAGAGGTGAGGAGAAAACGTCGAAAGGAGCACCAGGAAAATAAGCAGCTGAGGGCTGCCACCTCAGGGGCGCATTCCCATAGTCAGTTATGACTGAAGGGGCTATTATATAACATCAGTTCATGGTTGTGTCATCAGTTCATGGTTGTGTCATCAGTTCATGGTTGTGTCATCAGTTCATGGTTGTGTCACCAGTTCATGGCTGTGTCATCAGTTCATGGTTGTGTCATCAGTTCATGGTTGTGTCATCAGTTCATGGTTGTTGTCGTGAGAAATTCTAATCCACATATATAAATTAAAAAGTAAATGTAAAGCCTAACACATAAGTTCAATAAAAGGAAAGAAGAATGGTAAAGAACAGTGCTGTCACAATGACTGTACTCGAGATCCCCCTTTTTCTGCTTCGTCTGCATATTCTCACGCTTTCACGCTGATAGTAAAGCCTACTGCATCAATACACGCTTTCTACAATAAAACGTGTACTGCATTTCTAAGAAAACCTTGAGATACGCAAGCTGATTAATGACCTAGATTAATACTAGCATTAATTACACTACGTTAACATAAACGAAAGGACAGATGGACATAGGATAGAAAGAGAGGGAGGGCTGAAAGCGGGAACGCATGCAACACTAACCCGCGTCTCGCGATACAATTAATGCCATCACGCGCGAAAGGCCAGAAGCACTAACTTTTTTTCAAATAGACCGTGATAAAAAACACTACCCATACGAGAGTTAGGTTTAAAAACCTGTAAAACGCTTATTAGAAAACATGACATTATACTGTTTTATGTCTGAAAGCATGACAGTACCCAGACACCACATCGATCGAAAACGGGAGGTAGAAGAAAATGCATATTTTGAACGCAGCCACTTGGGTCCATTAAATTTATATATTTGGGTTCCTTAGGACTTGCTGACAAAGAATATGTTAAGTGTTACGCAAATAGTCTAGGAATTATCAAATTATAGCCAAAAGAAAATAGTGAGGGTGTCAGACAACACCAAATCAGAATCGCACAGTGGCATGTTTTGAAACCACCATTTTACGGGAAATGGGCCAACAAGTTACATCCTATTTGATTGGCGGGAATGATATGTAAGGCTAAACACGATTAGACGGCCTACAAATACTAATTCTTTGTTGTTAGGGGAAACGGTAGTAAGGGTACTTTTTTTTGAAAAGCTGTGTAAACATGGCCCGATTGGTTAGACCCGCCAATATAGTCAATTAGGAGCGTCAGTTCAGTGCCACATTTTTCAAATAAACTTACTAAAGAAACAGTGCGTTGAGAGCCAGTGCATATTTTTCTAAATAAAAGCCTGGGACATAGGCAGATCGAAATTGTGCCATATTCATCGCCAGTCAACGTATTTGTGTATTATTTCCATGAATTGTGGTAAGCTTGACATATTTGATATCTTTTTGATGAAAATTGAATGTGAATTGATAATTTGTGTCTGTATATATGTGTGTGTGGTTCAGTAGCAAACATGAGGCAAGGCCTAGATATTGCTCCAAGCTGAACAGAACGTGTCGGAGAAAAGTAAAAACTGCATGGAATTGCCAAACAGTACTGTGACACCTATCTTATTGAATAGAGGAAAATGATGCGGGAATTGCAGAGGCGTTGTAACCATTAGGGAGGAGAATACTGGTGTAAATTGTTTCAGATGAAGCTAGCCGTGGGCCTACCGCTCTGAACTCAGTGTTTGTTATGTATTGTGTTCAGTCTGGAAATAGATTATAAATTAGTTCTGAAGTAGGAGGTACAACCTTCTTGTTTCAGGGACCGTGGTCCTAAAGTTATTGAGCAGCACCTGGTCTGAGCTTTGCTGAATCTAGAGGCTGACAGCATACTCCTGGGTCCAGATAGCGACCAGTGAGGTGTCTCCAGAACACAGGGAAGCAATCGAGCAGAGGAGTCTTTTCCTGCCGCCATCACGAAAGATAAGCTTCTGTGGCCAGAGGAGCTCAACATTATGTGCCCCCCTCTAAAATTGACATTAAAGTAACACAGAGGGACAATAAATTGTTTCAATTGATAGGAACTGTGAACTTTTCCCCATACTATTTCCAAGATAAACAAACACTTGAAGTCATGATGACAAATAACAACATAGCTTGAAAAACAAAACCAGTATTACCTCATAGTACTACTACACAACTGACACACATAAGATAATACTAATAAAATATGTCACTACAAGGTTCATATTTATAAATTATGTACATATAAATTGTGATTACATTTGATTGTGATTCCTGGTTCACTGAGTAGGTGAATCGGGATATCTATTAGTGAAAGTAATTAATACATATATATTTGAAACTTTACCATTGACTCATTTAAGATAGTCTTATAGAGTGTTAAATGTGTGTGAGTGTCACAGTGTTGTAAAGTGTTGTGGAATAACTTAAATTGTTTATCTGTCTGTTGTTGTTGTGACTTACACTTCATCATTTACATACCCCTAGACATTCAACGTAGTCATCACAATATTCCAGAATAATTCTGACTGAGGTACAAATGTGGTAGCAAGTAAGGTTATTGTGACGTACGTCTAGTTTGACAAGTGAATTTTCCCTGATATGATGGATGATTAAAGGGACTTTTAGCTTTCATAACATTAGAACCCCTGAACATTTGTTGTAACTTTTCGTTTCTCCAGAGCGAACCGACCGGGACTCATTTAGTATACGGCACGAGATCAAAGAGACAGACTGAGGGATTTCAGGGGAGACTATCGGCGCTATCAAAGACAGTAGTGGTCCCTGAAACGATTTCGCATCTCGGTGTTAAGCACGGAACCGATCGCAGCCAGCGCGAACGGGGAAAGCTGACGCAAGCAGCGAACGAAGATACGAGAGGCCAGGGGCAGCTTCTCTCTTTGGATTTGGCGGTCAGATCCCCCAAAGTCATGAGATCAAAAAAGCTGTCAAAGTTCTCATGTCCCACTCATCTTGCATTCCATAAAGTGATCAGTGGTCGAGTTCATTCATTATATTTCATTGGATTTTGTGTTAATTTAAACCTATTAAATTAAACCGTCTCAATAGTTCCAGTTGTAAATATAATGATCTATCTATTATACTATTTCAAAAGATAATAGATGTTAATGCTTAAATTAACTTTTAAAGTCGCGAAGGAATTTATAATTTATAAATTCAGTTAAGTCCTAGTTTTATAGATGTGTGTTTTTAACCACTAGAACTCGCGCAGTGTTTATTAAATACATAATTAAATACTCGAGTGTATTATAGGCTTAACGGGAAATTTATCGCGCGCTTAGAAGATTATTTGTTTTAAAGTATGATTATGTTGTTATGGGTTTTCTATCTTTTTCTCTAGATTGATCACCTTTTGCAATCCCAGCAATAACGAAATCTTTCAGAGTTTCCATACTCGGTTCTTAAACTTCCAGACAGTTTGATGTGACATTTTTTTAAAAGTAAATCTTGTGGTGGTCCGGTACGGCCTGGCTAACATAATTACATGAAGGAAAGCCTACCCAAGATCATTTGATTATTATCATCAATCTAACTTACACTCTGTAAGATAAACTGGAAGATGAACAGTGCCAGTAGCGATAGTTTATATACTGTCTATTGTGAGAGATTACCGATTTAGCTGAATGTGTCCGAGCCTAGTTTTTCCTCACTGGATTAAAAACTTTCCCGGTCAGTGGCTATCATCACGCAGTGAAGGATATTGCCATCACCTCATTTTTCACCCCTATGTCGAACCGCGTCAGTGCCATCCCATAGACTCGTTTCTTTATAATAAAACACAAGAACTCTTAGAACTTCAAGTCCGGCGATAAGCGGGAATATTTGCTCTCAGTAAAAACTCGCAATATCTGGGGCGGGGCATAGAAGTGCTAGACAGTTACACGTGTCAAGAGTTTAATCAGTGTGTTTATCATTCTATGGAGTGACTGATGCTGCAACTCGATAAGTGTGTGGTGTATATGAGTGTGGATCCTCACAGTGTGCATGAATGACAGGAGATTTAATTTTTTTTTGCAACAAACCATTTGTTAACTTGCCTACCGGGTAATACGTTTCTGTATACCCGGCATTGTTCCCTTTAGTGGGATAATTTGTTAACTCTGTTTCATCCCCCCCCCCTTTTTTTCTTTGCTTAGTAAAGGGAAGACACCATTGGGATAACAGTAATTTTTGTCTACCACCATAACTAATATTGTAACACCTCTTTCAGAGTAATTAAATTCACTGTTGGGTTACATTTCCTATGCTCCTGATAACTATCTATCTTGAGACTGGGTTTATCTTTGTCTAATACAAGCGGGAAGGGCTTAGTCGATACCAATCTTCTTCACCCCCTCCCTACCTCGATATTTGCATTTTTTCTGTACTTATGATAAATTTATGTAACACTGGATATTGTTTTTGTGATTTGATCTTTACGGTAAATAAACATCATAAACTTTTATCGGACTGTGTTGGAATACCCAAAAGCCCAAACATTCCCTATTTGTTTAATATAGCTGTATCCACGTCGTCTGAGTGCTTGAAGCAACAAATCGGTGTGAGCGCAGACGGGTGTCTGGAAAACTGGCAAATAATTGTTTGACCAGGAGAGTGGAAGAGAAGATTGAGAGAAACGATTTGTCGTAAATACGTCTGTCTTTACTCTCCTCCAGCACTCTGTGGAGCATCATATTTAATCTATACATTTCTATCACTGAGTTTTCATCATCATTCTACACTCTAAACAGGACTACTATTTCTAGACTCTTTTCTCTCAAAATAAATTTACGACAATATTTGGCTGGCTCGCCGGGATAATTTTGAGATACATTTGATGCACACATATTTGTGGGCTGGTTCTGGGATCTTGAGCTACATTTAAGGCAATCGCATAGCCGGGTTAAAGATATTTTGAGTCTGATTTAGTCTGGGTCTAACTAGGTAGAGTGTGAATGATCTGTCTTTGTGAATTAGGGAAATAAATAAATAATTACACCCCTAGACAACGCTTTTTTAGTATTTGGGTCGTCCACACAGCATATTTACAGGTTGTTTTCTTTCCACAGCAGTAGAAAGTACAGATAAACAAAAATATTTGCTATTATAATTATCCTCTGGCGGAGATAATTCAATTTCTTTCTTTGTAAGAGTTGCTGGGATTGCGTGATTGTTTTACAGTCACAAAGGTTTTTGAAGTTAAAAAGAGTTGAGCTTAGCTAAAGACGGTTTGTTCTGATTTTTAAAAAGTAAGTTAACAACGTCTCATCTCAATAATTGACTTTAGGGACGGAGTTTGTTGTCAGAGATTTAAAATTTAGGGGAATTTTTTTTTTCCTTTTAAATTGTTTTAATATAAATTTTTCTCGACTGTTAGTAATAGTAGATTCTTTTCCAGTGTAACTTACCATTTAGTGGCATAGTCGCTTGCGTTTAGAGCCTTAATTGCCAGATAATAGCAGAGATAAGAGAGAGTACCCGCTGGACGCTCAAACTTTCAACGTCACTGAAAGGCAATGCTTATGACGTGTACACAAAGCTGGGACCGAATCAACATGATTACGACATGTTGAAGAAGGCCTTACTACAGCAGTTTGAGATGACTGCCCGAAAGTTTCTGCAGTTGTTCAGAAACAGCCAAAAAGAGAGCACGGAAACATTTCCCCAGTTCTCTTCACGTCTCACGGGTTATCTGACAAAGTGCATTGAATTACACTAGTCAACAACCAAAATGTACCAGAAATGAAAATAGCTGATCTTAACTAATTTTGGTGTGCTGAAAACGAAAATGACATTAAAAAATGTTGATTGGCTCCAGTTTTCAAGATATATGCTACTAGTTTATTTAATTACGGTCAATTTATATATATGACGCAACTGTTGTGGGCGATTGCATAATTTTTTCTAATGTCCAATAAAAATGTAACTAGAAGTTGATGATGCAATCCTACCTATGATTACATCACCTTTGTGTATAAATATCTTATCTCTGATAAAATTTTGCCATTAGTTAGTGCATTTGTCCTTATCAAAAGTATCGTAGTTAGAAATGCCTAGGACATGTGTGAACAGTGCTAATAATTTCTGTTATATATGTGGTGAGGTGACATTTCTATCACAAAAACGAAATATAACTAAAGTGATTAAGAAGGCGTACAGTTTGTATTTTGGCTGCAGAATAGGAGATCAAGATAAGAGCTGGGCGCCACACATATGCTGCAATACATGTGCAGCACATCTTAAACTGTGGTTGACTGGCAAAAGGCAAGTGATAAAGGCTAGTTATTGGACATCAGTTGATAAACGCTCTCTTCATCTTTGTTGATAAAGTCTAACCTTCGGTCACCAGTGTTGGTTGTATATAGACTATGCCTTTTGCAGTCCCAATGATTTGGAGAGAGCCCACTGATCATCTCAACAACTGTTACTTTTGCATGGTCCCTCCAATTGGGAAAGGCATATCAAAGAAGAAAAAATGGACTATGGAATATCCAAACATCCCCTCTGCAATACGTCCGGTACCACATGGCGATGACCTACCAGTTTCCAAAGTGCCAGAATCCTTTTCAGCTGCTTCCACTGATGAAGAAGAAAACATTGGTGGTCCTGAACCATCAACCTCAAGCGACCCAGATTTTGAGCAAACTACATCCACTAAACCACACTTAATAACTTAAGGCGAACTGAATGATCATGTAAGAGAACTGAAATTACCGAAGAACAAGGCGGAGCTTTTGGGTTCCAGATTGCAACAGTGGAATCTCCTGGCAGAAGATGTTACAATTTCTGTGTATAGGAACCGCCAGAAGCCGCTTATTACATTCTTTTTCAAAGAGGGTGACCTTTCTGCGTGTCACAACATTTCTGGTTTAATGGCAGCCATCAAAATCAATTACACACCGGAAGAGTGGAGGCTTTTCATTGATTCATCCAAGACGAGTCTTAAAGCTGTTTTGTTGAATAATGGTAATGTGTTACCGTCAATTCCAGTTGGTCACGCAGTTCATATGAAAGAAACTTATGAAAACATTAAGCAGCTTTTGAAGTGTATAAACTACGATCATCATCATTGGTCACTTTGCGGTGACTTAAAAGTGGTCACTCTTTTGCTTGGACTACAGGGTTGATACACCAAGTACTGTTGCTTTCTCTGTGAGTGGGATAGCCGCGCACGAAGTGACCATTACATCAGAAGACATTGACCAATCAGACAGTCATTGCAGCCTGGCAGTAAGAACGTTGAGAACCCAGCACTTGTTACACCAACAAGATTTTGTTGCCACCCTTGCACATTAAGCTGGGTCTCATGAAAAACTTTGTCAAGGCAATGGAGAAAACAGATGAGGCTTTCAAATACCTCATCAGAAAATTTCCAAGACTGAGTGAAACTAAAATAAGAGCGTGAGTATTTGTTGGTCCGCAAATTCGAAAAATTCTTCATGATGACGAGTTTCTTTGCGTGTTTGCATGGCAAGGAAAAAGTAGCATGGCTAGCATTTAAGTCAGTGGTGGACAATTTTCTTGGAAACAACAGATCTGATAATTACAATGAAATTGTAGAAAATCTCCTTCTGAAGTATAAGAGTCTTGGCTGAAACATGTCTTTGAAAATTCATTTTCTGGATTCTTATCTGGATTTCTTTATGTCAAACTGTGGAGCGGTCAGTGATGAGCACGCTGAACGATTTCACCAGGACATTGCTGCTATGGAGACAAGGTATCAAGGCAATTGGAGCCCTTCAATGCTTGCTGATTACTGTTGGACTGTGACAAGAGACACCTCATCGATTGACTACAAGAAACAAGCAAAGAGAGCTCGAACAGCGACTGAATGATGACGGAATGGGTTCAAATGTGCCTTTTTAAAACATGATATGTGAACTTTAAATAATGTTTTTATTTTTTCTATCATTTTATGTTGAAATATCAATTAATTGAGTATGTAACCACAATTTTTATAATGCTAAAGTAGAAACACTAGCTGTTCACCCCAGAGAATTAAACATGCATACATTATTTGTATTACTGTAATGTAAATTCATCATTAAAAAAAAAAACAAGAACCAATTGGTGAATTTCATTGTGATATTTGAAATCAGCATGTCAAAATCAATAAGAAATACTATATTTAATTTCTGGTACAAATAACTTTTGAAAATTTGTTGACTAGTGTTATCTGACCTACCTCTTTCATATGAGGGACTCCTCGAACTTGTTCTGGTGGAGCAGATAAAATCCACTTTGTCGAATGAAACACGTAGATTTTTGGCGGAACAGGGGGCAGTCAGGCTTGAAGACATACTCAATAAAGCCGAACGCTATAGCAATGCAATGGCCGAACTTCCCAGCACTAAACGTAAACCCACAGATGAGCCATCTCGAAAACAGAATCTAGAGCAGTCATCCTATTCTTCCAATTTCTATCAACATTTTAACCAACGAGATAATAATACCCAAAAACCTCCCCAGGAAAAATCGAAATTCTACAAAACCCGATACCCCCCCAACAACAATTCTGATCAACCCAACAAGCCTAAGTGGCAGCTCGGCCACCAAGGTCAAGGAAAAGGGAAGACCCTACACCAGGAACGTCTGATCAGGGCAAACAAACCGGTGCAAACCGCATTGGATGTTTGCATACAGCCTCGAAAGGTAGAGTCAATGTCAGTGATTCTCAACCTGAGGGGAACCGACCCTCAACTCGAGGAACTGTAATTTTGAACGGTACCTCTACTACTTGTCTTTTTGACACTGGATTAAGTTTTGATTGTATTGTGGCTAGACACCTAGTCAAACCAGGTCAGGAGACAGAGGAAACCGTCAAACTTAGTGGAGTTTTCACGAGTGATGCACCCAGGACGCTTCCTATCGCACTGGTAGAAATACACTCTTACTTTGTCAGAGGAGTTATTAAAGCGGCCATAATGGATGATCCTATCTACCCAGTTATCTTGGGATGTAGATATGTGTTCATTGGGAGACCTAAGGAGCCGATTGTGGCAGCGGTAACCACAAGAGGGCAAGCCAAGAAGGAGAGGGAGCCTGCGCCAAATTTGTTGCCGAATGAACTGAAGGAGGCGCAACAAAAGGACCCTACTCTGGCGCCCTGCTTTAAAAAACTGCCCATGGCTAAGGACCCCAGACACAACGGAGACATCTTTTCTAAGGATGGTGTATTGTATCGTAGAACGGGCAACCCGGACACGGGGAATAACCAGCTCCTAGTACCGACGCAGTACAGAAGCCAGATCTTAGAAATGGGGCACTCTCTTCCCTTTAGCGGACATATGGGACAAAACGCCACTATTCAGCGAATAAAAAACCACTATTGGTGGCCAGGAATGAACTCTGACATTGTCAGGTATGTGAAATCCTGCGCCCAGTGCCAACGGGTAGCACCCAAGCACTTGACACCCCCAGTACCTATGGGGCAAATGCCAATAGTAGGGACTCCATTTGAACGGGTTGCTGTCGACATTATTGGTCCCCTGGAAAAGACCAAAAGAAGGAACAGGTTCATCCTGACCTTAGTCGACACTTGCACTATGTGGGCCGAAGCTGTACCGCTACCATGCACTAATTCCAAGCATGTCGCAGAAGCCCTTGTGCAAATTTTTACACGGTTGGGATTCCCTCAACAAGTTTTGACGGACAATGGATCCCAATTCCGTAGCCTGTTAATGAGGAGATCTTTAAGATCTTGAGGGCCAAACATATCCACACAAGTCCCTACCATCCGGCCGGAAATGGGCTCGTGGAACGTTTTAACGGTACCCTCACCATGATGTTACGTAAGCTGGGTCAGGAGAAACCGGAAGACTGGGACCAATATATATCGGCTGCCTTATTCGCCTACCGAGAGGTACCCCAAGCGTCTACGGGTTTTGCGCCAGCTACACTTTTATTTGGCAGACCTATTAAGGGGCCACTAGAAGCCTTACTTCGGTCCCTGACAGACCAGAAGGCTGACGAGACAGTCGTCTCTGCAAGCAAGTATGTATCTGAGCTTAAGGAAAGGCTAAAGCTAGGATGAGATCTAGCTACTACCAACCTTAAGAAAGCCCGCGCTAAAATTACTAAAAGATACAACAAAGCTGCAAAAGAGAGAGAACTACAACCAGGGGAGAAAGTCCTATTGCTACTTCCAACCGGAAGCAATAAACTTCGCATCGGATGGCAAGGACCGTTTACCGTCCTTAAAAAGATCTCACGTACCAATTATAAGATCTCCATCAAAGGAAAGGAGAAGGTCTTCCACATAAATTTGCTAAAGAAATATTTGGAAAGACCGGTGCCATCCTCCGAGCATCTCCTGGCTGTCGCCATAGCAACGGAAGACGAGGAAGATGATGATGGTTGCATGGAGTATCCATTGCAACCCACAGAATCCTTTAAAGATGTCAAGTTCGGCGACAATCTCTCACCAGAACAACAAACAGAAACCAGGGCTCTACTAAAACAGTACAGTGCAGTCTTAACGGATGTACCTGGTCGAACAAATCTCATTGAATTTGATATGAAATTAACAAACGAGACCCCTGTTCAAACCAGAGTTTACCCCATCCCGTACGCTAAAGCGGATGCACTTCGCGGAGAAATAGACAAGCTGCGTCAGGCAGGAATTATCAGTGAGTCTACATCTCCTTACAGCTCGAGCGTAGTGCTGTTGCAGAAGCCCAATAAGGAAGTTCGGCTGTGCATTGATTACAGGTTGCTAAACGCTGTAACGGAATTCCAGCCCGAACCTCTCCAAACTGTTTCTGAGTTGTTCACCAAGCTCAGCAAAGCAAAGATCTTCTCCAAGATTGACCTCAGCAAAGGTTATTATCAAATACCAGTCAAGGAGGAAATTAAACCTTTGTTAGCTTTCAGCACTAGTGAAGGACATTACACATTTAATGTGATGCCGTTCGGTTTGCATAACGCACCAGGAGTGTTCACCAGGATGATGAAGAAGCTTCTAGAACCTTTGCAAAGTCCCCATATCCATAATTTCATGGATGACATCTTAATTGCATCGGAAACCTATGAAGAACATATTGCTACGGTTGCTATGCTCCTCAGGAGACTACAGGAAACGGGTCTCACAGCCAGACCTAGCAAATGTCTCATCGGGTTTGAACAGTTAGACTTCCTGGGGCACACTATTTCTCACGGATGCAGTTGGCCTATTAAGAAGAACGTGGAGAAAATAGCTGCAGCCAAAAGACCCCGAACGAAGAAAGACGTACGTTCCTTCCTATCATTATGTGCATACTATCAGAAGTACATCCAGAACTTCAACGGACTGACGGCACCTCTGACTGACCTCACAAAGAAAGGTTGTCCTGATAAGGTCATATGGGATCAAAAGTGCGAACACGCGTATAGCACTTTGAAAGGACAGTTGTCTGCATACCCCATTTTGAGGTTGCCTGACCTCAAGAAACCTTTTGTACTGAGAGTCGACGCGTCAGGTCAGGGCATCGGGTCAACACTGCTTCAAGCCGATGACAGTGACCCAAACATGCTATTTCCAGTTGCCTATGGCAGTCGGAAACTAAATAAAGCTGAACGGAACTACAGCGTAGTCGAAAGAGAATGTCTCGCTCTGATTGACGGTATCAGACGCCATCATGAGTTTCTCTATGGTACATCTTTCACGGTGCAAACAGACCACGCTCCGTTAGCATTTCTTGGTGCCAATAAAGAATTTAACGCAAGGATCATGCGTTGGGCGCTTCTTTTAAGCGTTTATTCTTTCAAAGTGGAATATATTCCGGGAAGACAGAATGTCGGGGCTGATTTCCTGAGTAGAAACTGGTCTACAGAGGAAGAAGAGCAAACTGAAGATACCACTCATCCTAAAATCACCAATCAGGTCACCTCCATTGTCAAAAAAATGAAACATGAAAAATAGTTTCATGTCTAAAAGTGGGGACGATTGTGACGTACGTCTAGTTTGACAAGTGAATTTTCCCTGATATGATGGATGATTTAAAGGGACTTTTAGCTTTTCATAACATTAGAACCCCTGAACATTTGTTGTAACTTTTCGTTTCGCCAGAGCGAACCGACCGGGACTCATTTAGTATGCGGCACGAGATCAAAGAGACAGACTGAGGGATTTCAGGGGAGACTATCGGCGCTATCAAAGACAGTAGTGGTCCCTGAAACGATTTCGCATCTCGGTGTTAAGCACGGAACCGATCGCAGCCAGAGCGAACGGGGAAAGCTGACGCAAGCAGCGAACGAAGATACGAGAGGCCAGGGGCGGCTTCTCTCTTTGGATTTGGCGGTCAGATCCCCCAAAGTCATGAGATCAAAAAAGCTGTCAAAGTTCTCATGTCCCACTCATCTTGCATTCCAGTTGTAGATATACAGATCACGTAGAAATACACTTCATCATTCGCTGGCCAGAACTTGATAGAAGCACTAGCGATATTTGAAATCTTGCTAGATTATCCCATGGATTTTATACATATTTGCAGTGAATTCTATTCTGTGCAAAGCGGTAATATATATATATATATTGTGTAAAGTGATCAGTGGTCGAGTTCATTCATTATATTTCATTGGATTTTGTGTTAATTTAAACCTATTAAATTAAACCGTCTCAATAGTTCCAGTTGTAAATATAATGATCTATCTATTATACTATTTCAAAAGATAATAGATGTTAATGCTTAAATTAACTTTTAAAGTCGCGAAGGAATTTATAATTTATAAATTCAGTTAAGTCCTAGTTTTATAGATGTGTGTTTTTAACCACTAGAACTCGCGCAGTGTTTATTAAATACATAATTAAATACTCGAGTGTATTATAGGCTTAACGGGAAATTTATCGCGCGCTTAGAAGATTATTTGTTTTAAAGTATGATTATGTTGTTATGGGTTTTCTATCTTTTTCTCTAGATTGATCACCTTTTGCAATCCCAGCAATAACGAAATCTTTCAGAGTTTCCATACTCGGTTCTTAAACTTCCAGACAGTTTGATGAGACATTTTTTTAAAAGTAAATCTTGTGGTGGTCCGGTACGGCCTGGCTAGCATAATTACATGAAGGAAAGCCTACCCAAGATCATTTGATTATTATCATCAATCTAACTTACACTCTGTAAGATAAACTGGAAGATGAACAGTGCCAGTAGCGATAGTTTATATACTGTCTATTGTGAGAGATTACCGATTTAGCTGAATGTGTCCGAGCCTAGTTTTTCCTCACTGGATTAAAAACTTTCCCGGTCAGTGGCTATCATCACGCAGTGAAGGATATTGCCATCACCTCATTTTTCACCCCTATGTCGAACCGCGTCAGTGCCATCCCATAGACTCGTTTCTTTATAATAAAACACAAGAACTCTTAGAACTTCAAGTCCGGCGATAAGCGGGAATATTTGCTCTCAGTAAAAACTCGCAATATCTGGGGCGGGGCATAGAAGTGCTAGACAGTTACACGTGTCAAGAGTTTAATCAGTGTGTTTATCATTCTATGGAGTGACTGATGCTGCAACTCGGTAAGTGTGTGGTGTATATGAGTGTGGATCCTCACAGTGTGCATGAATGACAGGAGATTTAATTTTTTTTGCAACAAACCATTTGTTAACTTGCCTACCGGGTAATACGTTTCTGTATACCCGGCATTGTTCCCTTTAGTGGGATAATTTGTTAACTCTGTTTCATCCCCCCCCTTTTTTTTTCTTTGCTTAGTAAAGGGAAGACACCATTGGGATAACAGTAATTTTTGTCTACCACCATAACTAATATTGTAACACCTCTTTCAGAGTAATTAAATTCACTGTTGGGTTACATTTCCTATGCTCCTGATAACTATCTATCTTGAGACTGGGTTTATCTTTGTCTAATACAAGCGGGAAGGGCTTAGTCGATACCAATCTTCTTCACCCCCTCCCTACCTCGATATTTGCATTTTTTCTGTACTTATGATAAATTTATGTAACACTGGATATTGTTTTTGTGATTTGATCTTTACGGTAAATAAACATCATAAACTTTTATCGGACTGTGCACGAATACCCAAAAGCCCAAACATTCCCTATTTGTTTAATATAGGTGTATCCACGTCGTCTGAGTGCTTGAAGCAACAAATCGGTGTGAGCGCAGACGGGTGTCTGGAAAACTGGCAAATAATTGTTTGACCAGGAGAGTGGAAGAGAAGATTGAGAGAAACGATTTGTCGTAAATACGTCTGTCTTTACTCTCCTCCAGCACTCTGTGGAGCATCATATTTAATTTATACATTTCTATCACTGAGTTTTCATCATCATTCTACACTCTAAACCGGACTACTATTTCTAGACTCTTTTCTCTCAAAATAAATTTACGACAGTTATCTGTAAAACACTACACCTATTAGATACAGATACCTTCACAGCTGATCTCAGTCAGTACACTAAGTCCCCTATAAGTATTTATATCATCCCACTTTACCACATATATTGGGGTCTCGCTCCCGGGATATTGAACTTTCTCCTGTTATATATATTGGGAATAATAAGAATTAAAAGGTATCCTTGGGTGGAATTAAATAAGGTTGAGCTCTCAGTGCCTGTGGTTGTCCTTAGATAATTAATTACAGATTGTATTGTTTAGTTAGATATTGTTTACATTTACCTGTTAGAAAATGGCGGACCTGGCAAAATTTCGATCTGCTGCTGTGCAGACTGCGAAAGAGTTAGGAATGGACGGGCAAATTATGATTGCTTATGTCACTGCTGAATGTGACAAATATATTGAACGGGAAGAAAGAAGATTAGAAAAAGAGGCCGAAAGAAAGTTAGAGGCTGAGACTAAGAGGTTGCAGAATGAGGCTGAGGCTAAGAAATTGGAAGCAGAAGAAAGAAGATTGACTGCAGAAAGGGAAGACAAGCGATTAGCTGCAGAAAGGGAAGCAGAAAAGGAGGAGAAGAGATTACAAAGGGAACATGAGTTACGATTAAGGGAGTTTGAGTTTCAAGGCCATGCTCCTGAAAATGGTGCCAGTCCCTTTACCTCCGATGCTACTGCTAGTCAGGGAGCCTCAACCTCAGCTATGAACTTTCATTTAGATCATTTTGTTGAGAAAGACGATGATATTGAGAACTATCTAAATAGATATGAACTATTAGCTACCACGTATGGGTTAGAGAGAGAAAGGTGGAGCTTAAAGTTATCTCAAGGGCTTCGTGGGGCAGCTTATGAAGTTTTTGCCAAAATGAGCAGAGGTGATCAAGAAAATTATGACCTGCTAAAGCAGGCTCTTTTGTTAAGATATGAAAAGAACGCAGAATTTTATAGGAAAAAATTTAGGAATGCTAAACTACTGTCAGGTGAAACCTATCACCAGTTCTCTGCACGGTTAGAGACATACTTGGAGAAATGGACTTCTCTGGGGAAAACCCAAGATCTTAAAGAAATGGTCCTTATAGAACAACTAAGAGAGTCCATGGCTCCAGACCTGAGAAAGTTTCTCATAGAACAAGGTGCAGAGAGACTGGGTGAGTTATTAAGTGTTGCAGAAAGGTATCAAGCAGCTCAGGCAGAGGTATCAGGCAATAAAAGAAACAGGTAGATAATTTTAGGGCACCACAGAACTTTAATAAATTTGATCCTAGAGATCAAAACAAAGGTAAGCACCAGTTTGATAGGCCACGGTATGACAATAAAAATAAAACCCCACAATTCGATGAAAGGAAATATGATGAAAGAAAATCTTTCAACCAAGGAAAGAGATGGTGTAAAAATTGTCAGATGGACAATCATGATACTGACCGTTGTAGAAGGAAACCTGTGTATATGGCCACCCTTCAGGTCAGGTCAACCTCAAGACAGGAGGAGGATATCCTGATAGATACCACTCCAGATGAGATGAGGAAGGCACAGGCTGGGGATAAAACACTCAAGCCTTGTTTCAGAAAATTGTCAACTTGTCATACAACTCCAGGCAAGGGAGATTTTTACATGAAAAACAAGTTGATTTACAGGAAGGCCGGAACTAAATCCAATGGTCACAGACAGTTGGTTCTTCCAAAGAGATATAGGGCAGACTTAATAAGGAGCCTACATGTGAAACAGGATGGGGACCATGAGAAAATTGGTACCATCATCCAAAAGGTGGCTCACAATTATTATTGGCCCAAGGCAAGGTGGGACATTGAGAATTTTATAGAAAGGTGTAGCATAGCACATGAGGGAACACCCACAAGTGGGAACAGTGATCAGGACCTGGACACGTCACGGGGCAAATGCAGGCCTAACACTGAAAAGAAAAATAAATTAAATAAAGTGGACCAAATGGAATGGGAAGCCCCTTTTCACGGACAAGCTTCAATTAACTGTTTTACAATGGCCACTATGCAACGAGTACAAAGAGATGTCTTACCCCAGGATAAGCCGAAAATCCCTCAATCGGACTTAAACAAACTGGAGGAAGAAGATGTAGAGAGGTAATTTCTCATAAAGAATTCTAAGTGGGGAGAAAGCCCCAAGAAAAGAATTGGTAGCGGTCGTTTTGTGCATGATAATTCTGGGAAGAAAAATCATCACTATAGCGCTTCGAGTGGAAGAGACCATACCGGTGCATGGACAAATAGGTCCACAAAATTAAAGGTCCATATGTAGCGCTGTTAAGAACGTGGACTGATGAAAAAGCAGAGGAAAATATTACATCCTCATACCAATATGTGAATGAGCTGACCACTCGTTTAAAAACTGGCTGGAAACTTGCCAATGAAAATTTGAAACAAGCCAGGAAGAAACATGCTGCCTATTATAACAGGAAAGCTAAAGACAGAGATTTGGCTGTGGGAGAGAAGGTACTGCTTCTTCTACCCGGTAGTCAAAATAAGTTACAAATTGGATGGCAAGGTCCATATACAGTTCTAGAGAAGGTGTCTAGAACCAATTATAAGATAGATAAGAAGGGGAAAGAAAAAATCTATCATGTGAATCTCCTGAAGAAATATTTCGAAAGAGAAAATCAGGAAGAGACACACTTGTTGACCTTGTCCATTGCCATGGAGATGAAAAAGGAACCACTTTCATCATTTGAATATCCATTACATCCCTGTGAGACAGCGGCACAGGTGAAAATCAGTACACATTTAACGAAAAATCAGAAAGAGAGAGTGCAACAGGTTCTAGATAATCATACAGAGGTGTTAACAGACCGACCGGGGCATACAAACTTATTGGAATATGATATGAAGCTGATAGACCCCACACCTGTCTGTATGAAACCCTATTCAATTCCTTTTGCTAAGGAGAAAGCTTTGAAGGAAGAGATAGACTATTTGTTGAAGGAAGGAATTATTTCACACAGTGAATCTTCGTATAGTTCCAGTGTGGTACTCTTAAGGAAACCCTCTGGAGAACATAGACTCTGTATAGATTACAGGACACTGAATGCTATTACAGAAGGACAGGTGGATCCATTGCCGGATACAAATCAGTTGTTTGCCAGGCTAAATAAAGCTAAATATTTCTCAAAAGCGGATCTGAGTAAAGGATACTATCAGATTCCAGTAAAGCCTGAGGTTAGACCATACCTAGCTTTTAATACCTCAGAGGGACACTATGAGTTTAACAGATTGCCATTTGGATTGAAGAATGCGCCTAGTGTCTTCTCTAGAATGATGAGAAAATTATTGGACCCTCTGAATAATCCATGCATCACAAATTTCATGGATGATATCCTTATAGCCACAGAAACATTTGAGGAACACATTGACTCTCTGAACATGCTGTTTAATCGACTTAGAGAAGCGAATTTGACAGCCCGACCAACCAAATGTTGTGTTGGATGTAAAGAATTAGAGTTCTTGGGACACACAGTTCATCAGGGAAACATGACCCCTGACCCCAAGAATTTAGAGAAACTAAAGAAAGCCCCAAGACCACAAACCAAGAAAGACGTGAGATCCTTTGTCTCATTATGTGGTTTCTACCAAAAGTATATCAAAAACTTTAATTCCATATGTGCACCGTTAACGGATTTGACACGCAAAGGACATCCAGATCGAATTACATGGACTCCACAATGTGAATTGGCTTACCAGGAATTGAAGGAAAAGCTTACAAGTAAACCTATTTTGAAATTACCTGACTTAAGTCAAGAATTCATTGTAAGAACGGATGCCAGTAATATCGGGTTAGGTGCGACCCTGTTACAGAAATCAGATGCACTGGATGGGGAATTAAGCCCGGTGGCATATGCTAGCAGAAAGTTGAATAAAGCTGAAACCAATTACTCAACTAGCGAAAAAGAATGTCTTGCAGTAATATGGGCGATAAAGAAATTCAATATTTATCTGTATGGGAAGGCATTTAAGTTGCAAACGGATCACAAACCCTTGTCGTTTCTAGCGCAGGCTAGGCATGAAAATTCTAGATTACTCCGATGGTCCTTACTTATGCAGCCATTTGAGTTTAGCATAGAGTATATATCTGGAAAAACAAATCTGGGAGCGGATTTTTTAAGCCGCCATCCGTGTGATGAGAATCACCCTAAGCCCCAGAAAAAATAATAAATTTCTCTATGTGTATATTGTTACGGTATATGCTATTAACGCCGTCTGCTAAAGGTTAGCAGACGTGCAATCGTAAAGGTTAAGACATTTAATATATTGCGATAGATGTTTCAATTATTGAACGCTCCATACACGATCGATTATGACGTGTCTAGCGTTGTTTAGGACACAGTCGGTAACTAGGAGACGCTACCCTTTCTTACTTCCTCACAATAACAATAAATTATTGATATCTTGGAATGGTCCTTACAAAGTCATTGATAAAATTTCCGACGTTGATTACGTCTTAGATATCAAGGGACACAAAAAGATATTTCATATTAACATGCTCAAGCAATTTCATACACGTCCTGAACACTTACAGTCAATTTTTCATGAACTAGATGACAACACAGTATCTACTTGTTATTATTCTAACTTATCCGTCATCCAGGAAGAAGAATCTTCTTTTCCTGAGGTACAGTTACCGGTAACGGTACCAGTAGTTCAACCTACTGAATCTTGGCGGGATGTAACCATCTCTTCAACGGTTACACCGCAACAGCGTCTACAGATTGCTAATCTATTACAATCTTATCCAGATGTGTTGACCGACGTCCCGGGTCGCACATCGGCTATCAGTCATGACATTACTCTCAATGATGATACACCTATTCGTGTACATCCCTATTCGGTTCCTTTACATTTCCTTGCTAAAACTACTAAGGAACTTGAACAGATGTTGTCTCTGGGAATCATTGAGACTAGTAATTCGCCATTCTCTTCTCCATTAGTGATTGTCCGGAAGAAGGACAATAACATCAGACTATGTGTTGATTATAGAAAATTAAATGCTAAGACTATAGTTGACAGCGAACCACATCCACTTATCGACGACTTACTGCCACGTCTATCCAACGCAACTATATTTAGTAAGATAGACTTAACTAAAGGTTATTGGCAGATACCACTGACCGAAAAGGCTAAGTACTACACCGCATTTTCCACTCCACAAGGTCTATACCAGTGGAATGTGATGCCTTTTGGGCTTGTTAATGCGCCAGCTACCTTCATTCGCCTGATGCGACAAATTTTATCAGGTAGACCAGACGTTATTACATATATTGACGACATATGCTTGTTTAGTTCGTCGTTTGAGGAACATGTTTCGGGACTTAGATATGTTTTCGACACTCTAAGGAATTATCATCTAACTGCTAAACCTACAAAGGTGCAAATCGCGTGTAATGAGATAACCTTTTTGGGACATATCATTGGATCGGGATATATCCGAACGTTACCTAGTACAGTCTCCAAAATTCTAAACATAGCAGTTCCTCAGACGAAGAAACAGGTCAGGAATTTGTTAGGACTTGTTCAATATTACAGTAGATTCATACCAAACTTGTCATTCATCACGGCTGTATTGTCTTCATTGTTAAAAAAAGACATGCCGGTGAAGGTGACATGGACTGGTACATGCAATGAAACTTTCAACAAAATTATAAATTTGTTCTTGCATGAACCAATTTTAAGACTTCCCGATGCTTCTAAAAGATTTTTCTTACGAACAGATGCTAGTAACTACGGCATTGGTGCATGCCTGCTCCAGAACCATGATGGCATTCTACATCCTACCTTATATATTTCAAGAAAGCTAAAGCCGGCAGAAACAAAGTATTCCACAGTGGACAAGGAACTTTTATCAGTGATATGGGCAATAACTAAACTTGAAAAGTTCTTGCTTGGTGCTCCCTTCACCATACAGACGGACCAACGTGCTGTAGCATCTTTGCGTCGATCTAACCATAAGAGCCAAAAACTCGCCAGATATGCAATCATCCTACAGCCATTTGAATTCTCCATTGAACATATTCCTGGCACTGAAAACATTGTGGCGGATGCGTTGTCACGTAATCCTATTGACGACGAATAATCAACATTAACATTCCTAAAACATATCAACTATAAGGGAACTAACCTTGCCTTCAATTTAAACTTTATAAACACTATATGCATCACAGAATTGAACTAAAGACAATCAAGGTATATATATTGACATTGAAACTTCGTCTAACGTCCATACACGATATATGAATATTCGTTGAACAATCATGGAACAATATCTGACGACAAGTCGAACTTATTATCCTATGTGCACTTAATTCTTGGATGCTGGGATAAATGACATTTCTTTCCAACGTAAACGTTTGAACATTTTTGCCTAAAAGAATTCATCAGGATCAAGACTACGGATGGATCATCATATCCTATACTAATTAATTAGTTAACTTAACTTCTTAATTGAATTATTATCAATAAAATGAAATGTGAGAAAAAAATGAAATGAAAGAACAAAAAAAGAGAACGAAATATAAAAAGAAGAAATTATGAAAAGAGAAAATAAATCTCATACAAATATTAGATTAATATTTTTTTTAAAGTACCTATACATTATTTAGTTAGTTAAATTAGATAGTTATTATTCACTAACACTTAACACACCCAAGTAAGTTAAACTTATATTCGAATTTCTTTCTATTTCTTCTCACTTATTTTGTCTTTTCTTCTCTCATAACATCGTGTTACATTAGAATCTTAATAATTTAACTCTTAGTTTAATTAATTAATTTAATTTTAATTAGTCAAATTAATTCCTATATGACATACTAATACGACAGACCTTACTTTAATTTAATTCTATCATTCACTATTGGACATTTTATTTAGTTGATATAATAATATGTATAATATTGATATATAATGTGATTAATGGTAGATGACTATGACAAATAGTTAGTTGACATGACCGCGACACGGTTCTACTCAGAACATCGTCGGCCATATGTCACAATTGTGTTAAATTTTTTTGAAAAATTGTTAAGTCGGATAGATCTTGAAAAAAAATCTATCGATTTTTTTCCCCGGTGTACAGTGAATTGTTACGGTATATGCTATTAACGCCGTCTGCTAAAGGTTAGCAGACGTGCAATCGTAAAGGTTAAGACATTTAATATATTGCGATAGATGTTTCAATTATTGAACGCTCCATACACGATCGATTATGACGTGTCTAGCGTTGTTTAGGACACAGTCGGTAACTAGGAGACGCTACCCTTTGTTACTTGACCGCCAAGCTGAATAGCTGCGTTTTTTCTAACCTTCCAATTCAATGGCATGATATAGCCATTTATATGTGCATTTTTGATGGACCAGGGTCAGTCCTAGAACTCTATATGAGAGGAAAATTTATGGAGGTTAGTATTCAACTAGAATTCTCAGAAGGAGGAGAATAATCGTCAAATTCGTATGAAATATTCAGACTCGCAGTCTCACTGTCGGCAGGTAGCCATGTCTAGCTGCGCGTGCATATAGCTGTGATGTTCTGACGACAATACTGCATTGTATCCTTAAACGGACATTGACACGTAAACCAGCAGTCTACGTTATTGATTAATTTATGCATGACTTATAAGGACTTATGTTCTGTTCCTATTTGAAATGATCATCCTGTGTGTACATGTGATTAAATATTACGGACTCAATCTGAAGGCATTAATTACTTCATTAATGTTGCTGAGTTCAAGTTACATGAACTACTTCTTCATACCATGCTACTGAGTTGTATGAACACCTTCACCCTAATTCGCGTAATACTAAACAAAGCACGATTAACAAGAGATCACTAAAGTAACCATACTCAGTGCATGATCTTCAACCGGCAAATAACTCAGCAACATATATAGAATTATAGACTGACATATAACGTCTGTTTCAAGTGGGGAGAATTTGTCGTGAGAAATTCTAATCCACATATATAAATTAAAACGTAAATGTAAAGCCTAACACATAAATTCAATAAAAGGAAAGAAGAATGGTAAAGAACAGTGCTGTCACAATGACTGTACTCGAGATCCCCCTTTTTCTGCTTCGTCTGCATATTCTCACGCTTTCACGTTGATAGTAAAGCCTACTGCATCAATACACGCTTTCTACAATAAAACGTGTACTGCATTTCTAAGAAAACCTTGAGATACGCAAGCTGATTAATTACCTAGATTAATACTAGCATTAATTACACTACGTTAACATAAACGAAAGGACAGATGGACTTAGGATAGAAAGAGAGGGAGGGCTGAAAGCCGGAACGCATGCAACACTAACACGCGTCTCGCTATACAATTAATGCCATCACGCACGAAAGGCCAGAAGCACTAACTTTTTTTTCAAATAGACCGTGATAAAAAACACTACCCATACGAGAGTTAGGTTTAAAAACCTGTAAAACGCTTATTAGAAAACATGACATTATACTGTTTTATGTCTGAAAGCATGACAGTACCCAGACACCACATCGATCGAAAACGGGAGGTAGAAGAAAATGCATATTTTGAACGCAGCCACTTGGCTCCATTAAATTTATATATTTGGGTTCCTTAGGACTTGCTGACAAAGAATATGTTAAGTGTTACGCAAATAGTCTAGGAATTATCAAATTATAGCCAAAAGAAAATAGTGAGGGTGTCAGACAACACCAAATCAGAATCGCACAGTGGCATGTTTTGAAACCACCATTTTACGGGAAATGGGCCAACAAGTTACATCCTATTTGATTGGCGGGAATGATATGTAAGGCTAAACACGATTAGACGGCCTACAAATACTAATTCTTTGTTGTTAGGGGAAACGGTAGTAAGGGTACTTTTTTTGAAAAGCTGTGTAAACATGGCCCGATTGGTTAGACCCGCCAATATAGTCAATTAGGAGCGTCAGTTCAGTGCCACATTTTTCAAATAAACTTACTAAAGAAACAGTGCGTTGAGAGCCAGTGCATATTTTTCTAAATAAAAGCCTGGGACATAGGCAGATCGAAATTGTGCCATATTCATCGCCAGTCAACGTATTTGTGTATTATTTCCATGAATTGTGGTAAGCTTGACATATTTGATATCTTTTTGATGAAAATTGAATGTGAATTGATAATTTGTGTCTGTATATATGTGTGTGGTTCAGTAGCAAACATGAGGCAAGGCCTAGATATTGCTCCAAGCTAAACAGAACGTGTCAGAGAAAAGTAAAAACTGCATGGAATTGCCAAACAGTACTGTGACACCTATCTTATTGAATAGAGGGAAATGATGCGGGAATTGCAGAGGCGTTGTAACCATTAGGGAGGAGAATACTGGTGTAAATTGTTTCAGATGAAGCTAGCCGTGGGCCTACCGCTCTGAACTCAGTGTTTGTTATGTATTGTGTTCAGTCTGGAAATAGATTATAAATTAGTTCTGAAGTAGGAGGTACAACCTTCTTGTTTCAGGGACCGTGGTCCTAAAGTTATTGAGCAGCACCTGGTCTGAGCTTTGCTGAATCTAGAGGCTGACAGCATACTCCTGGGTCCAGATAGCGACCAGTGAGGTGTCTCCAGAACACAGGGAAGCAATCGAGCAGAGGAGTCTTTTCCTGCCGCCATCACGAAAGATAAGCTTCTGTGGCCAGAGGAGCTCAACATTATGTGTCCCCCTCTAAAATTGACATTATAGTAACACAGAGGGACAATAAATTGTTTCAATTGATAGGAACTGTGAACTTTTCCCCATACTATTTCCAAGATAAACAAACACTTGAAGTCATGATGACAAATAACAACATAGCTTGAAAAAACAAAACCAGTATTACCTCATAGTACTACTACACAACTGACACACATAAGATAATACTAATAAAATATGTCACTACAAGGTTCATATTTATAAATTATGTACATATAAATTGTGATTACATTTGATTGTGATTCCTGGTTCACTGAGTAGTTGAATCAGGATATCTATTAGTGAAAGTAATTAATACATATATATTTGAAACTTTACCATTGACTCATTTAAGATAGTCTTATAGAGTGTTAAATGTGTGTGAGTGTCACAGTGTTGTAAAGTGTTGTGGAATAAATTAAATTGTTTATCTGTCTGTTGTTGCTGTGACTTACACTTCATCATTTACATAACCCTAGACATTCAACGTAGTCATCACAATATTCCAGAATAATTCTGACTGAGGTATAAATGTGGTAGCAAGTAAGGTTATCTGTAAAACACTACACCTATTAGATACAGATACCTTCACAGCTGATCTCAGTCAGTACACTAAGTCCCCTATAAGTTTTTATATCATCCCACTTTACCACAGTTGTGTCATCAGTTCATGGTTGTGTCATCCGTTCATGGTTGTGTCATCTCTGCTTTACCCTTTCGTAACCGTCTCCAGTTCTCTTCTCAATGTCTTTGTGACAGTATTGCCTTCCCTGCTTTGCAGTAGTCGTCTAACAATGGCCAAAACTCAAGAGTATCTAAAGTGGGTCGTCAAAGGTGTCTATCTTCGCACAAGATTACTCTTGGCAGAGATGTAGATAGAAGGGTAATGACATTTCGAAGTTAATTGAAGTTAAATCGAAGTTAAATTTGTATATTAACAAATAACAGATTAAATACTCATTTAAGTTTCAACAGTTTTAAAATAATTGATTAGTTTAAAAGAAAAGGTTCATCATTGAATGATTGCAGGTTTTATGAAAAAAGTTCACTTTGGCAGCTTATGAGTATCACTTAGCTGCCAATAGTAGTTTCTGCTACCGCTGATGGGTTCTGTGCAGATAGGTCACTGGAGTTCTCAAATCTCTGGTCAAGATTACAGGTGCTGCACGTTTCAAGTACAATGAAGAAGTAACTGCCAAGCTGATCCTACGTTTTTACGTCAGTCCACTTCTACCTTCACTTTGTTCCAGAGATTAGTACCCTCAGCCGGTACCTCCAAAAACTATGGTAAAAGAATAGAAACGTAACGCTGTACATGAGTATTGCGTTTTCCAACCCGCGGTTATGGGTTCCCTTTCCCTCTGTTCCACCATCCCATTTATCTCAGAATTTACCCTCGATAAGAATTAAACTTAATCGCTCGAGAGATAACTTTCATTACATTTAAATTGAATAGCTTTTAAATTTACTGTACATTTAAATCCCTCCTTGCTCTATATGGAACTTTTGACTACTTTATACTTTTAGTTCTCTGCAAGAAACTAGCAATAAGGCAGTCACCAGCCCATGCAGTGGTGCTTCATAAAATCATCATTCTATACGCTGAGGTTGCCAGCCTCAAATGACTGGGACATCCACTAGCGATTTTCACATATTAAAATTCACATGGCAATATATACATATTAGTTCATCAGTTAGTATTGAAAAATATAGAATGTAAAATGACAACTTACGCCAATCCTGGCTCACTTACTTTTTGCTCAGATGAATGAAGTTAAGGCACTTGATTAAGCCTCTTACACGTGTTCTTGGGGACGTTACTTTTATAAGATAATTCCCTCTATGACTCCCTGTGATCAGTTTCCTCAGACAGTGGCTTTCCTTATTACATTGATAGAGTTTCCTGTGCTATTTTGTAAGTCCTTATGAATGCTCCAATAAAGGGTGTCTGGTCTGATATGATGGAATCCTGATTATAACTACTGGCATGTCTGGCGTCTTTGGCAAGCGATTCTCACAGTGTCTTAACACTGAAACGAGTCAGGTTATATTCACTGTCCTCCACCGCATCTGTTTGCAACGAAGCTAAGAAAGCGCCAATCGTTTTCAATTATGCATTGCGGGGTGCGATTTCAAAATATTCTTGACATGGAGAAATTGAGAACATAATGTAGAGGTTACCTTTCCCATATATGGTATAAAAACATCGGATCCCTGGCAGGCGAACTCACCAACATATCTGTAAACTCATATGACAATGTGTTTCAGATGTAACAATTTATTACTATCTAACGTAATCTTGTCATAACAAGTCGGACAGGAAGCGATTAGGTCATCCGTGTCTGTCCAAAACGTGTCACCCAGACAAGTAATCTATTATCTGTCACGCAACCTGGCCTTTATCGGCGATTAATAGGGTGGCTCCACGTGACGTATGACACAGAATTGGATGGCTCCACGTGACGTATGACACAGAATAGGATGGCTCCACGTGAATTAAACTTATGTTCCACATGGAGCAGGTTTGGGAGCTGATGGTAATAAAAGAGTTTAATATATAGAGATAACAAACGAATTGTTCATATTAGAAAGAATATCTAGAGTTTAGATGTCCCGTGTTGCCAGGCAGGCGTGTAACAGCTGTGATTATGGCTGTCAACAGGCACAGTTTTCTACAGACAAATTTCCGCATGCACAAACAAGATAAATGTCTTACAGGTAATAACTTTTGTCTGGCTGATAGTCTGTCTGGGGTTTTTGTGTGTGTGTGTGTGTTTGTGTTCACATTTATCTCGGTACGTATGTATGTCAGAGACCAAATGAAGATAGATCGCGTGCGACAAACTGAGGTAAGACCACATAGACAGACAGGTGGACAGACATTAAGACAGACTAGCGACAGACGGACAAGGAGACAAATGGATGTCAGATACAAGCATGATTTATCGATACATAGCTAGATAGATAGACAGGCGGGCAGGCAGGCAGATAGGTAGTAGGGAGGTAGGCAGGGAGACAGGCAAGACAGAAAGAACGAATTATGCTGAAGCACATTAAAAACGCACCACCTGTATAATCCAGGAACAGAGTGTGAAATGTAAATATAAGTGTTTACAAGTTTACATATTTGGAATCTTTATTCATTTTCCTATGAATCCATGCTGGTCATTAATTTGTACATTTGATTGTTGTGAAATTCATTGCATTCTGTGCAGGCAAGGGAGAAAACCAAACATGCAACCAATAAAAAAAATTCATTCACACTATCCTCAGTATCTGGTATGTCCACCGTGTGCTTGCAAACAAGCTTGGCAGCGGCTCCGCATGGAACACACAAGTCTCTGAAGGAAATTTCGGGGAATCAAGTCCCATTCACGTGTAAGAGCAGCTTCGAGCTGATGCAGATTAGCTGGAGAACCTTGCCTGTAGACTCTGCGTCCAAGCTCGTCCCACATATGTTCTATAGGAGACATGTCTGGTGATAGGGCAGGCCAATCAATCGTCACAATGTTCTGCTGCTGTACATATTGCTGCGTAATGCATGCGGTGTGCGCACGTGCGTTATCCTGCTGGAGAAGCTGCAAGTCTGGATAATTTGTGAACGCAGGAGCAACCAATGCATCCAGAACCTCATCTCAATATGTCACAGCATTAACATTTCCACGGAAGACGTGAAGAGGCAAGCGATGGTGAAAACTGAATCTTCCCCAAATGTGAATACTGCCACCTTTAAATCGGTTGTGCTGACGAACACAGCAATCTGCAAAGCGCTCTCCACACCGTCGCCAAATCCGCATACGTCCATCAGCAAAGGATATGTTGAATCTGCTCTCGTCTGTGAATAGGACAGCATTCCACTGCAGTCTAGTCCATCTGACATGTTGCTCTGCCCATTGCAGGCGCTGCTGACGATGTCTGTGAGTCAAGTTTGGCCAAACATAAGGTCGTCTTGCAGTAAGGCCTGTATCTCTGAGTTGTCGTATGACTGTCATTCGAGAGACTTTCCCACGTCTACCCACTATTGCTCTTGCTGTTTGACTTGCCGGGAGAGAACGATTCCTTAGGTGACTCAGCACAATATGACGATCTTGCGCAGGGGTAGTAACTCGTGGTTGGCCACTCCGAAGTCTATCCCGGGCACTGCCAGTGGTTCCGTAACGTTCATTGAGACGTACAATAATGCTGTGGTGGTAATTCATCCTTCTGGCAAAGGTCCGCGAGCTCATTCCGGTCTCCAACATACCAATGGCTCGTTGGCGGCCGTTTTCAGATAGTCGTGGCATTTCAAGCACATGTACTGGGTGTTTTGTCTCAACGGCCTTTTTATACCGAGTATACTGCCACAACGCGTACACATTTTCGGGGTCATAGCTGTTGGGAATCGTGTTGCACGTGTAACTTTCATTGTTTTCATGTAGTCTGTACACAAACCCGTTGGTAGAATCATGCACTTTCCATTCCAGGAGCCATTCGCTCTCTACCTCATGGCAAACACGGGGAAAATCCATTCCCACACTTTTTTTTTCCCAGCTTCTCGGCATCAGTATATATAATAGTGGTGCGTTTTTAATGTGCTTCAGTTTATATTGTCAAAGGGTTAAGAATTGGGTGCGTTAGACTGCCCGTCGACCATTCTGTTACCCCCTCTCTCTCTCTCTCGCTCTCTCTCTCTCTCTCTCTCTAGCCGTCTCCCCTGGAAAATTAGTTGATTACTGTAACGCATAAAGTAATAAGTACTTTGTTACTTTCTCAAAACACTCTAATTTCATTGGCTACAGGCCTTCGACAGTTTTTTTTTCCTTACTTGCAAGATTATTTGTATTTGTATTTGTATTTTTTTTTTTATTTTTTTTTTTTTTTTAATTCGTATTCACTCAGTGTTGCTTAAATTACTTTCTTAGAATTTTAGTGTTGTGGTGTGAAAATGTGTGTGCCTACTGTTGTGTGACTATTTTAATATACTACTGACAATTTCAGTTAATTGTAATTTTTAGCAATACGTGTACCAACTGTTCGTACGTTAAGTACTAACATTTGCATTTTCACTTACTTGGTGACGTTAATTAGTTTACATTTTCGTGAGTTTCGTATTTAAAACTGCTTTTGTTATTTACATTTTTAAACCACTCGCCAAAATAAAATGCATACCTATCATACACAATGGCTAATTAGGGATGGTCTATGGCTGGGCCACCTGAACATTTACCATTTATTAGGCAAACTTCCTGAGCTTACACAAATTCTGAATAAATATTTTCATGTTTTTTGACTTTCCGAAAGTCGTTTAAACGACAAAATGTCAGATGATGAAATTACCCTACATGGCTTTAAAACTGTTCGGCGAGACTCAAGTAGAAAGTAGTGTATATTTCCACTTCTATTACTTATCGCCGCAGAAGAGATTTAAAAACAGCAGAGACCGAGTACATATTGTTAGAAATAAAAATACCGACTCAGGGACAATTTCTAGTCGGCTGTCTTTATAGAAATCCCAGTGCAGGAGCCATCTGGTATGAAGATTTCACCACTATGATGGATAAAGTATTTACCACTGCCAAAGAAATTATTCTTCTAGGCGATTTCAACATCGACATGCACAACACAAACCAAACGTGGGAAAACATCATACTATCATACAACCTAAAACAAATAGTCAACCAGCCTACCAGGGTAGCAAAAACGTCATCCACAACAATTGACCACATCCACGTCACTGTGCAGAAAATATTATAGAATGCTCTGTTCGTACTGTCACGATGAGTGACCGAACTGCACCTATTTTTACATGATTTGCGAACTGCACCTCTTGCCAGTGTTTACCAGCTTTCTGATCCCGATGACGCCATTGCCCATTGGACACGTATCTTTCTTTGTGTGTTTGATAACCACGCACCAACTAAAGAAGTTCGTGTGAAACGACAGATCAAATCTCCTTGGATCACACAAGCAGTGCTAGACGCCATGAGGCAGAGAGATCAAGCTCAAAAAAATAAGGACTTTAACATATACAGAGGAACAACGTGCAATATTTAATTCGTAGAGAAAAAAAAATTACTTCAAAAATTTGGTTCAGAACAAAACAAACAGTAAAGATATATGGAAAGCAATCAACACTTTAGCGAACAAGCGAAATCTGTCAGTCTCGTCAACTTCTAATACTTCATTTACTTGCACAGACTTCAGCTATTACCTTCAGGCAGAAATAAACAGTCTTAACTCTACAATACCAAATTCACCTCGTGACTTAAGCAGGCTGTCAGTATTTTGTAAGAACAAATGTACCAACACAATCCCATCCAACAATCCGTTTATGACAGTTAATGAAGTGTATAACTATCTTCTAGGCCTTAAAGATAATAATTCATCAGGACTTGATGGAGTCAATAATCGAATACTGCGTTATGCGGTTCCAGCTATTAGTGATTCGCTTACATACATATACAATCAATGTATCGTAAGGAGTTACTTTCCGTGGCACTTTAAAGTCGCTAAGGTATATCCTCTCTTAAAACCTGGCTCTTCCGACAATAATAACCTTGGTAACTATAGGCCAACCTCCTTAATATCAATAAAACCCTGTCAAATACAATGAAAGACGCAGTCAACGCCTTAACAAAATACAAGTGCCCAAGCCTAGGCTTGACTTATTCAAGAAAAGCTTAGCTTACTCTGCTGCTCATCTTTGGAACTATCTTCCACCTTATCTAAAAAATAACAACCTCAGTCCCTATTCATACATCCGTAGACTATTCGAATACTTTATGAGTTCTCATTATCTGCCCCCCTAATGTGATTATTTTTCCTAACAAATGATATCATATAGAATGTAGGTTTAATGATGATGTTTGTACTTTTCAACATATTTTATTTCATGGTGATACTTGGTTTGTACTTGTCAACATATTTTATTTCATGTTTATAATTAAATACTGTGAATGCCAGTATGCTATTATTTTACCTTTACAACGTTGAATTCTTTTACATTGATGGGTCAAATGTATGTGAGAATAAATGAAATCATTATAAAAGACGAGAGAAAGGAAAGGCAGAATGTCAGACGGGCCTGCGTGCCCAATTCTCAACCCTTTTAAAATAAAGTTCGTTCGTTCGTTCTCTCTTTTTCTTTCTCATATTTTATTCTGTATCCATGCACTCCCACAGATAGACGGGCAGACAGGCAGATAGACAGGCAGGTAGATAGGCAGACAGGCAAGCACAAAGGCAAGCAGGCAGGCAGGCAGACAGACAGACACAGACAGACAGACGGACGGACGGACGGACGGACGGACGGACGGACGGACGGACGGACGGACGGACGGACGGACAGACAGACAGACAGACAGACAGACAGACAGACAGACAGACAGATAGATAGATAGATAGATAGATAGATAGATAGATAGATAGATAGATAGATAGATAGATAGATAGATAGATAGATAGATAGATAGATAGATAGATAGATAGATAGATAGATAGATAGATAGATAGATAGATAGATAGATCTGTACAGAAATAAAGCACTCAAATAAGCAACAACAAAAAAGAAACTAGTTGAGGAGTTACACCTTTCTTATTGTTAATTTATGCACGAAACTAGTCGGAACTAAATGTTCCATACATTCTATTACATAGAGTAAAAGTAGATACACAGTTATTATTACTCAGTAATTCGTCTAATGTTTCACACAAAAATAAATTTGTTATTATATAAATTTGGCCTGGTCAATGTTGGTTATTGTTATTGTTATGCAGAATTGACATCATTGCACTCCGGGCAAACCCATAGGTGCTCAGTCTCCATCAGTATATGTCGAAGAGTGTGAATGCTAACTGTTCCTGTAGCTCGCTGGTTGTAAACACGACGGATGCATCCTCTCATACGTCCATCTCTGCTAGCCTGACGTTTGATGCCAAATTCCAACAGTCTTAACCTTGATGATTCATCTATTGCAGTGTCATTATCTAACAGGCGATCATTAATTGTTCTCAGTATATCTCCCTTATCCATATCCAGTGTCCCCACTATGGGTGCTCTTGATGCTAGTCTGTCAGCTCTTTCATTACCACATACCCCAGCATGACCAGGACAGTATATCCACACCAGCTCTTGTAGACTGGAAGCTTCTATGAATGTTTTCCATTCATGCCGCAACCAACCACTTTGAACCTTCCGAAGCATGGACTGAGAGTCTGACACAATGATAGCCTTTGTTAATGAAGTTTCAGTTATCCACCTTAAGGCTGCAGTAACAGCCTCGACCTCTATTCTCATGCTGGAAGTTGTTGTCTTGTAAGCCTCGCTATGTTCGGCGACGATTCTGCCCTGTACCCGAGCAGAGAAGCCATAACCGGATTTCTCACCTCGGATCACCGACCCATCTGTATACACGATGGCATCACCATCCCCGGAATGATCATATATTAGTTGATCAATTTCCAGTTCTGCTATTCTATTCCGCGAATTTCTACACTCTGTCCCAAGGCTAATGATGACCCGCTGGTAGTTATCCCAGTTCTCATTGGACATACACCATTCTTCCCCCTTGAATATTGTGGCAGGGTCCAGTGGTGTTTTGTAATGTATGAGATTATTTTTAATGTCAATGTTTATGTCATTTGTTCTTCTGAGATACTGAAGGAGTCTGTGTTATGTATCATAAGTCTCCACATAAAATGTCCCTTCAGAAAGTTCAGTCTTCTTTCAGTTCCGTTTTGATTTAAGGTAACGCTAGCTAATCGCCAGAGATGGAAGGTTCCTTGTTTGTGCTCAACCCTGGTTTACTGTCAGAAATTACTTGGCCTTTAAGGTTAGTATTACCTATTGCTGGATATGGCGTGATTAGTAGCTTTAGTTTCAATCTTCAACTTTCTTCTTGGTTATACGCTCTCAGATAACACTATATCAATTCGGAACTCTCAACTCATGAACTTCACAGAATCTAGGAATGAGGTCTTCAGATTATGTTAAAATGTAATGACTGTTCAACTTTGAGAATTCAAACTTCAATCAAATAGTTCACAACAGTTCAATAAGGATCAGTATATGTAGAATAACTAGAATACACTCTACTAGTTTAATTTCCTTCTTGAAAACCTAAAATATCTAATACATGTTCAAACTGTTCATCAGTGTCATTGATATGCTCAAAGATAATAGCTCTTAACACTTCCCAATGTGGTACCTCAACTGGTTGTTCTTCTCTTTCTTCACTATGATCAAAATGGTAGAGATTTAATAGTTACTTCACAGCGTGCTGGAGGAGAGTAAAGACAGACTTATTTACGACAAATCGTGTCTCTCAATCTTCTCTTTCACTCTCCTGGTCAAACAATTATTTGCCAGTTTTCCAGACTCGCATCTGCGCGCTCACCGATTCGGTGTTTTCAAACACACACACGACGTTGATACAAACTATATTAAACGAATAGGGGAAATGTTGGGCTTTGGGTATATCCAACACACAGAACTAAATGAGTTTAGGTGATTTTATTCACTTTAAACATCAATTACTAAAAATATCAGATATTACATAAATTATCATAAGTACACAAATGCAAATAACAAGTTTGGGAGGGGGTGAAGAAGATTGGTATCGACTAAGCCCTTCCCGCTCATTAGACAAAGACAAACCCAGTCCAGAGATAGATAATATCAGGAACACGGGTACGTTAACCTAACAGTAAAGTTAATTACTCTGAAAGAGGTGTTACCAAGTTAGGTATAAGTGATAGAAAAAAAAAAACCTGTTCTTCCCAGCTGTTCTTCCCTTTACTAAGCAAATGGAAAGGAGGTGGTTTTAAACAGAGTTAACAAATTATCAACTATCCCACTTAAAGGAACAATGTAGGGTATGCAGAAAAGATATATGTTACCAGGTAAGCAAGTTAACAAAATGGTCACACAAAAGAATTAATTTCCTGTCATTCATACACGCGCTAGCAAAGGCCTTCACTCATCTTGCTCTCACTTACCGATTGTGAAAAAATCTTGCACTCCATAGAATAACACAACAGCAGTTACACCTCAACTAAATGTATGAGTGTTTGTTCAAGTTCTAGCCCCAGATTATCGGGTAGGCGGTCAGCACATAAAAGGATCCCGTAATCGCTGGAAAATGAATCTGTAGTTGTGTCTCTTTTCTTAATAACAGTTTCTATGGGAGGGCACGGTCTCTGATACCGGGGTGAGGATGGTGTGGTCTATTTGACTATGCCGCTGATAATAAAATTCTTACGCGTGCTGGTACACTTTATCCGTGAGGTATGGTTTAAGTCCAGTGAGAAAACTAGTCACATCACTGTTCAGGAAATTATGAATTATCTCTCTGTGTCAGTAAACTAACAAAAGCTCGGGCCAGTGTTCTTCTTCCCGTTACGACTTAAGTTGTCTGATGGTGCGTTAAATTTGTCTTTGGGTGTGCTTTCTTTGCTATAGGTTAGATAGCGGAATTCCAAACATAGAATCGCCTCAAAGATTAAAAATTTACACAGTCTCAACAAGTTCTGCGTCAGGGGAACTCTACACACTGTTTATGCTTTGCTTTGCTTAGATTGATTTCTTTATTGCTTTCTTAATGCTGGGATCGCACAGGTTACGATCACTCTGTATGAAAGAAAAAAAAAGACATGTAATATACCGAAAACAAATAACCTTCTAAAGCGCGATGAATTTCCCGTTAAGCCTATAATACACTCGAGTATTTAATTATGTATTTAATAAACACTGCGCGAATTCTAGTGGTTAAAAACCCACATCTATAAAACTAGGACTTAACTGAATTTATTAATTATAAATTCCTTCGCGACTTTAAAAGTTAATTTAAGCATCTATTATCTTTTGAAATAATATAATAGATAGATCATTATATTTAAAACTGGAACTCTTGAGATGGTTTAATTAAATAGATTTAAATTAACACAAAATCCCTTGAAATAGAATGACTAGACCACTGATCACTTTACACAATATATATTTTACCGCTTTGCACAGAATTAGAAATCACTGCAAATATATATAAAATCCAGGGGAAAATCTATAACAAGATTTCAATAAAGCTAGTGCTTCTGTAAAGGTCTGGCCAGCGAGTGATAACGTGTCTAGTTCTACATGGTCTATTTAGCTAAAATGAAATGTAAGTTGAGTGGGACATGATAAACTTGACAACTTATTTGATCTCACGAACTTTTGGGGATCTGACCGCCAAATCAAGAGAAAAAGCCGCCCCCTGGTCTTCGTATCCGCTCGCTGCTGCCCGTTTCGCTTTCCCCCGTTCGCTCGGTTCCTCGATTGACACCGAGACGCGAAATTAGCGGCAAGCAACTGCGTCTCGTATCAGGGAAAACTACTGTCTTTGATAACGCCGATAGTCTCCCCTAAGATCCCTCGGTCTGTCTCTTTGATCTCGTCGCTGTATCCTACATGAGTCCCGGTGGAATGCGTTCTGGCAAACGAAAAGTTACAACAAATGTTCAGGGGTTCTAATGTTATGAAAAGCTAAAGGTCCCTTTAAATCATCCATCATATCAGGGAAAATTCACTAGTCAAACTAGACGTACGTCACATTGACATGCGTCTTGTGAGCACTACATCAGACTGACTGTTTCAGGTTCTTATGATGATAAGTTATTCATAAGTCTATACTCCGTAGAGTCAACTTCTTCTAGTCAAATTCAGAGACATGTTGAAAACGTGCTTGTCCGTGTGAAATTCACAATTCACGCAATGTCTTCAATAAAGTACCAATGCTAGACGTCAGCTAACAATAAGCTATGATAGTATTCAGTTGCTTGAAACAAATCGTCAACTTGGTTCTCTTCAAAAATATCATCGATATATAATACATGAAGGTATGCTGCAACATGCAGAGTCTTCAAGGCACTAACATGAGTTCTGCTAACTTCTGGAAATGTTAGCAGCAGACTAAAACCTCTCAGTAGAATAAAATCGTCAACGCGAATCTCAACTTATTTTTCAAACTGCTCTGTAAAAACATTTAGTGCGAATTAACTGACCTCATGCTCAGTCTGGATCACAACTAACGTTAGGTATAAGATTTCTGGCACTTGACACACGGGTACTTTCTCTCTGTCTAGCGATGTGTTCGCCGGTCTTGTCCGTAATCTCATATTCCTACATTAATTTATTTATCTTGCACTTTTCTAACACTTGCATTAGGTTTGAACACTTATAATACAGCTATATACAAGCTGGGCAGAGCGCCCGCCATGGCCTATGTCTTGTGAGCACTACATCTTCCGGCTGCAGACTGTTTTTTTTTTTAAATTATTGAAACCTTTGTCTTTAATAGCAGAAAAAATAGATCAGAAAAACAAAAATCGTTTTTGGTTCGTATTTGAACGTTTGTGTTACGTTTTAAAAACTTTTGCGTTACGTTTAGTTTTCCGTCATCAGTTAAACGTTGACGTTACGTTTAGTTTTCCGTCATCAGTTAAACGTTGACGTTACGTTTCGCAAACGTTTATGTTTCGTTCATGCTATATCTTTCCCACTGTATGAAACGTTTGCGTTTCGTTTAATTTTTCATCAAACGTTTCCGTTTCGTTAGCTCGCGTTTCGTTTCACTGTATGAAAACGTTTATGAAACGCTCGCGTTTGGTCAACGTTCGCGTTTCATTCTTATATGTATTAGTTACACCCTACCTAGGTTATATTATGCACGTTTATGATTTTAGTTATGTGTTTTAATCTATGTTTGTTCATGTGTGTCTATCATTACCTTACCCTGTCACAATATATTGTCAACTGTTGTTGACAATGTTGGTAAAAACCTGGAAGATTAGCAGATAAATATAACATAGAGACTTTTAGCACTGTCGTATCGTGTCGTCTTGGACAACTACAATAGTAGTTGTCCCTGGGGATGGCCTATGGAATGTGATCAAGAAGGTCTCCAGACATTGCCTCGTTAAGAAGGAAAGAGACCGATTCGAGATAAGGACAAGAAGAAGAGAAGGCGAATGCTATCCACTAGATAGTGTTTTCTAACAAATTATGGAAAGTGTTCTATTTCCCTACGACCTTAGCTTCTGCCCTCAAATCTCGATAAAGAAAGAGCCCTCGCCTCTTAAATGAAGAATATTATCTATATGTAAATATTTAATACAGACAGCACGAGTGATATACCTCGTATTAACAAACTAGATAATGAACAAAACGGCTATTCTGTTTATTAATTAAATATTTACACATTAGTAAGATTAGTAGGCAATAAAAAGTGATGATGGTGAAAGACAATTCACAGACACACACACACACACACACACACACACACACACACACATACACACTCACACGCGCAGGTGAAATGTAAATAAAATAGTAAGTTAAATATGAGAGTGAACCTATGTGAATAGTGAAATTATGATGTGATATATTACGTGTTACCATCAATAAATTGTGTAATGGTTTGCGGTGTTAACCTTTGGCTTACAAGATGGATAGCAGCTGCCTTAACTGAGAGATCAGTGGCATTTCGCTTGGGAACATGGACATCAGATCCAATGCTCATTTGCCCGGGACTACCCCAGGGTTGTCCACTTTCACCGGCACTGTTGAATATCAGCAAAAGTACAGCAAAAGTAGCTACCATTCAAACAACTGGGTTGGGACGAACACTGACATTTGCTGATGATATACTCATTTACAGAACTGGCTCTGGCCGACAAGAAATGGTTAATAGCATACATGGGACACCAAAGGAGGTGTCTAAATGGTGCGAGGAAACTGGCTCCAAAGTCAATCACAACAAGGCCTGCGTGATGTGGTGCTCCTTGAACAACTCCATAATGAAAACAGACCTCCCAGATATTACTCTCAATGGACTGAGGATTAAGGCAAGAAAAGCTGAAATACCTCGGAGTTACATTTGATCGCGGGCTCTCGTATAAGTACCATGTTGAGCAAATCACACATAAATGCAGGAGAGGTCTAGCGGCCCTGAAAATAATGGCCGCAGCGCGTCTAGAGCAGAGATTACTATTTCTTCTTTATCAACAGCTAGTCATATCGGTCATTGAGTATGGGCTGGGAATACTCACGCTGTCAGTAACACAATGTGAACGACTAGAACGCATTCAGGATGAAGGGATGCGCATAGTCTTGGGCTGCAGGCGAGATACCCCCATTGTGACAATGAGGTATATGCTTGGAGTGCTGTCGATTAAATCCAGATATGCGATGGCCCAAGTAAAAGCTTATAAGCGAGTATCCACAGACAAAAATTAATATTTTTTAATACAATACTAAACATAATGAAGATAATCATTTTGAATATAACCTGCACTAACATTTTGAAGAAGGTTAATATTTTAAGCACAAAATATTCATTACTAAAGCAATCCAGAGGAATAATTTTGTATATGCTTTAAATTTTATAGTACATTCTAGAAAATATGAAAAATTAAGCTTTTTACATTTGAGAGTAATCATGTGTTTGCTAGATGTTGTTGTTGTTGATTTTGTTGATGTTGATGTTGTTGTTGTTGTTGTTATTGATCCAGCGGCGCTTGGACTCTCGCCCTTCGACCCAATGCCATTTTGTGATATCTGCATGTTCTCGCAAGTTGTTTTGTTTCACCGTACAGGGTGTTCCACTTATCTCGCCTCAGAGGAAGGAGCATTTTCCTAACATCATCGAGTGCTGGGCACTCAAAGAGGTGGTGGTCAATAGTTTCGTATGGATAGCTACGTAGCTGGGACTCTGGAAAGTATTGTGGTTGGATTCTGTTCAAGTAACTGTTGAGTGGTATATGCTGTGATCTGAGCCAAAAAATGGTGCTCTGGTTCCTCCTTGATTTTAATAGATAAATGAGCCTTCTCCTGCTGCTTGTTTTTACTTATGGTTGAGAAAATGATATTTAAAACATATGACTTGAGGTCGGCGCTGAATTTAAGTTGTCAATGTTCTATTGTGTACAAATACATTTGAGTTATATGTATTTTGTTGTGTTTATGATTATTTGCTGTCTAAAATATATGTCACATCCCGCATCCCCAGATATTGGATCTACAACTCCCGGTGTTGCATGCACCTCGGCTAAGAAGCAATGCCCTAGATCGTAATTTTTTCTTTGAAGAATTGTAAATATTCAACACGATGTTTTTTTGTCCAGTTTGGCTAAAACGTCCTTAATAAATTTAAACGTTGATAGATCAAATAAACATGATATTTACTGCTCCATTTTCAGGGAATAATGATCATCGCATTATTTTGATGGAGTCGAGATGTTCATTGTGGTAATTCTTGTAGCATACCCTTGGGAATTTGATCACCTCCTGGGGATGTGAATAATGTACAGGTGATAAGTAGTTTATATATCGGTTCTTGTGCGTTAATTCACCGGGAAATTATAATTTTACAAATTTATTACTTAAACTGAGAACCGTCCTTTTTCTTGACTGAAAAAGGTTGATTTCACATTGTGATTTGGGAGTGCCGCTGGTATTAAAAAAAAAAAAAAAAAGGAGGCAAGTTTAAAAAAAAAAGTGTTTCTCGCTTACGACAGACCCGCCATCAACATCCCCCCCCCCCCCCGTATTTTTTTAAAGTTTATAAACCAATAGAACGGAATTGAATCAGTTCTACAAGTTAACGGTACACAGGAAACAAGGGAAATCGCTGCCGTTGCCTTCTTTAACTCAAGATCAGAGTCAGGTACCCATTTACAGCTGGTTAGACTGATGCGTGACACCTGTTCCCTTCCTCGCTGCCGTTGCCTTCTCTAACTCAAGATCAGAGTGAGGTACCAATTTAAAGCTGGTTTGACTTATGAGTGACACCTGGTTCTTTCCTCGCTGCCGTTGCCTTCTCTAACTCAAGATCAGAGTGAGGTACCCATTTACAGCTGGTTTGACTGATGCGTGACACCTGGTTCCTTCCTCTCTGCCATTGCCTTCTCTAACTCAGGATCAGAGTCAGGTACCCATTTACAGCTGGTTATGGAGTGTTAGAGACTTCACCATACTAGGTCCAGCATCGAGAGATGGGGCCTACCTAGCTATAAATGGGTACTTAACTTTGAGTTAGAGAAGGAAAAGACAGCGAGGAAGGAAACTGGTCTCCCCACCTCTCAATGCTGGACCTAGTATGGTGAAGTCTCTAACACTCCACAATCAGCTGTAAATGGGTACCTGACTCTGATCCTGAGTTAGAGAAGGCAACGGCAGCGAGGAAGGGAACAGGTGTCACGCATCAGTCAAACCAGCTGTAAATGGGTACCTCACTCTGAACTTGAGTTAGAGAAGGCAACGACAGCGAGGAAGGGAACAGGCCACCCCACCTCATAAAGCTGGGACCCAGTACATCGAATTCTATAACACTTCACTCCCCTACGGCAGAATGTGCTACGTGACTACAACCTTACGAACGGCAGGCGTGTTTAAAAAAAAATTCTAAGCAACGGGGGAGGGGGGAGAGGACAATGTGAAATGACACTTTTTCAGTCAAGAAAGAGTACGGTGCTCGGTTTGGGTAATAAATTTGTAAAATTATAATTTCCCGGTGAATTAACGCACAAGTACCTATGTATCTAACTACATCCCTGCAGTTTTTTTTTGTAAGCGGTCCAAATCTTCAATGGTCTCCTCTCCAAACTCGCAAAGCTTCCTCATGCGATGAGTTCCTATTTTAATTGCTTTATTTTTTTTAGCTCTTTCATGGCCAAAGTTTCTTGGCTAGTCATTAGTTTTGTTGACGTCCTTCTGGCAATTAACTTCTTATTTGTCAGATTTAATTTTTCATTAACTTCGCATTATTTCTCTCTGTGTCTTGCGTACAGAATTAAGCGGACGGCCCTGCTGACGATCTCTGGGTTACAGCACCAGAGCCGTTTTATCGATTTTAATAAAAACTAAAGGACAAAATTGTAAAAAGGAAAAGGCACTATGATTAATTTTGGTTTTATAGCGCACTACAAGTTTTACAATGATGTTTAATGTGTTTTTATTTTCAAACTAAAGCGTATAAAATCAAACCTATCGATTGCTTTCTTTGAAAATATTCAAGTATACGTCTGAGAGTGTATGAAAAGATAAGAAGATAAAGAAATCTACCAAAAACCCAGCTTACTTCTAAAAGAAATCTACCAACAACCCAGCTTACTTCTAAAAGAAATCTACCAACAACCCAGCTTACTTCTAAAAGAAATCTACCAACAACCCAGCTTACTTCTAAAAGAAATCTACCAACAACCCAGCTTACTTCTAAAAGAAATCTACCAACAACCCAGCTTACTTCTAAAAGAAATCTACCAACAACCCAGCTTACTTCTAAAAGAAATCTACCAACAACTCAGCTTACTTCTAATAGAAATCTACCAACAACCCAGCTTACTTCTGAAGTTCAGTTCTTACGAAAATCGATTGCTGCCCAAACTGTTGATAGCTTTCTTTTAACTCGATTGCTGTGAGCAGATTTGCTTCCAGACAATAATTTAACTACAATTATATATGTCACGTGTAGTTTCCCAGGCGTTTCCCAGGTGTCTCTGAAGAGATAATGAGAGAATAGGTCTACAGCACCCTCAAGCATGTCGTACAAGCTGACTAATATGAGGCTATGTCTGAGGCTGGCAACTTTATGACGTAAAACAAATGTCCACAGAAACCACGGCCACAAGAGTATGTGAATGTTTAGTGCAAGATTTCTGTAAAGGAGGGGGGGTGGGGGGGGATCAGCTGCCGGCAGTAGTGCTTCTGTGCTCTGTAAGGAGAACACAACTGATGATGACAGTTATGTATTATTTTATTTGTAAAGTTCTCTCCCCTGGAGAATGTTCTATATTTGTTCCTGTTTCATTTGAATATGTTGTTGTTCTTACTTCTATTTAACTCAAGTATCAACAAACAATACCGAGCTGTAATATAATGACAAAGATGTCACAAGGTAATGGACATAATAGCCAGCATCAGCACATCTTGTTGTATGTAATAGGTGAACATGAGTGTTTGCAATAGAAACAACAAACAAAAAGTCAGAGACTGCCCTACATTGAAATTCTACAGAATAGAGAGACAAGAATGGAATGACACGATCACCTAATTTAGAACATAAATTAAACTAGACAAATATTAGTGGAAATAAGGAACAAGCCTTTATGTTCCACAGGAAACCACAGAGAAGACCAGTTTATAGCGTTACTAGGCAGTACTTAATCTGGAATCTCCAAACTAAAAATAGAACCAAAACACGTAAAGTAGAGAACTGAAGACACACGTACAACTTGAATAGAAGGCATAGACAACGGGGGCTTGAGGTGAGATGAAAGAAGACGTCATTCAGGTGGAATTAAAAGATAACCAGATCAGTAAATAAATCAACGAAGCTAACGTAAATGATAAAACAAAGACTACAATATGTACTGTGTGTGTGTGTTTTCTAGGAAACTACACCTGGCGTTGCTCGGTTATTATAGAACTAAAAAAAAAATAATCACAATTAAATACAATTCAAACAACAAAAAAAACATTATTTCCTAAAACGATAGCGACCTTTATTTTCTTTTGTGTTTAAATCTTAACTGACATTTAACTGAGACTAATGGTTAACAAGCTGTCTTTCCTGGAGACGTGAAATGATGAGAAAATAAAATTAAAATGGAAGGGTTCTTGCAGCTTTATTTATATTTAATACTGACAAAAGAACAACACGTGATGCCAGTTTTAATTTTAGTTGTAAATTTATACAGCCAAGTTCTGGTTTTTTCCCTGTACATTCCTTTATTCAGTTTCTGTCATGATTAATTTGCTTCACACCAAAACTAATCCCTCACGCCCTTTGACATCATTCATTCCAAGGGTTTCTCCTTTCTCCTTTTTCCAGAATCTCTGGGACAGTGTTCGAATTAACAATGTTTGACCTACAAGTCCGATTTCTTCTATTTATAATACTAACGCTTTTCAGTCTCAACCGGACTTACCGCTTTCCTATAGTTCATAATCGTTGTAGATGGGGTAGTTCATTACATAATCAGCGACTATAACAGAGCCGATTTATAACATGTGATTCTTTCTCTCGGTTCCTTTTATTTTAGTTCCTTTCTACTGGGGTTGATGGAACGACCTTCTTAATCAGTGGACATCTTGTAACGCTCTGACGTCATCCCCGTTGTTCTGTATATGACGTCGTTGGTCTCTCGATGACTTTTCTTTTTCCATAGCTCGCATCGAGAGTATTCTTTTCTCCTCCTTATAAATAATAATAATAAATTCTTTAAACACCAAACACGGCGCATAAGGCAGAAACCAGTGCTCTCCAGGTTGTTCGTTGTGACGCCACTCCTCTTAGCTCTTGCACATTATTTAGGCCCAACGTTCTTCCTTCTCTTATTATTGTTCTTCCGAGTGTTTCTTTTGGTCTTCCTTTTTTCCTCTTACCCTCAGGAACCCAAGTGAGCGCCTGTAGTGGTATTCTGTTGTTTTGCATTCGTAGGACATGACCGATATATGACCATCGTCTTTTCCTTATATAGTCGGAGACATATTTCTGCCTAGAGTCTTCTCTTATTTGTCGATTAGTCTTGAATTCTTTCCAACTGATGTTCATGAGTTTTCTAAGACATTTGTTCTCGAATGTTTTCAGCTTGTTCTCCAATGATTTTGTTATTTTCCAACTCTCACAGCCGTATGTTAACACTGAGATAACATTTGAAACCTTTAGCACGCTGCATTCTTTTCCCGAAAACTTGTCCTACAGCTGCATTCTTTTTCACAACCCCCCGATTTTATAGTGGGCGACTTGTAACGTCTATAGTTTTTGTGTTTCTTGGTCAATTGTTATCATTTTTGGAATTTATATAAATAAATGAATGATGAATCTGATGATATAAAATTTGTTTGTGTACATGTTAGATGTGATAGGAAGAGAGGAAAGGAAAGATGAAAAAAACGAAAAAAATATTTTAAAAAATTAAAAATTTTTTTTTTTTTTTTTTAATTTTAAAATTTAAAAAAAATTACCAAGAAACGAAGAGTCCATATCCCTAGCATCTCAATGAAAGTCATTTGACCAATACAAATCAAATGACGATCTTTTCGTTACACCCATCATCAGTAGCAAAGCAACAAACATCCTCGTCAGCAGTGACATTCGGCCGTAATTTCTAAATTTCCTAGTCCTAACCCCTAAAATTATACATATGTAACTGTCTTTTTTTTCTTGTTGAGGTGATCACTGGCCCAAGACAGTATACATGTTGTTAGATGTGTAGTGCGAGCGTATGATGAATTGAGTGTGGGTGCGAATGAAGACGCGAATGTGTTTAGGCTCGTATAGATGTAGATCCTGCAACCCATACTCTCACATGCAGTAATCAAGGATGCTTTGACACTGCAGGCATGTTTCAAGACATTTATTGACGGGAACACACATAATATCAACAGGAACAGTCAGTGTAACAAGGTCATGCTGACCTGACATCGATAGGTATACATTTGGCATTCAAAAAGGTAAACATCAGAATAGACGTGCATGGTCAATAGCAAAGTTCTTCAATAATGACAGTTCGTAGCGTCGCCCTTGGCGTCTCTGACTAAACGCGTCAGATGCCTTAGTTACCTTGACACACAGGTGCAACTTGGCACTCCCTGCCAATTGCACATAACAGGCTGTAGTATAATAGCCGGAAGCACAGGCCTCGTCCTAACGTCGGCCGTGTACTTCTGTTAAATAGGTTATCATCAACCCTGCAGTAATACTTATTGTAGATAGAAGTTCCGCCAATCTGCGGCTCCCACAATATATCTTCGTCACTGGATTTCTGGACAATATAAGACTAACAGTCTTGGATGGCTACCTCGAGCACAAATATATATAAGTTCTGAAATGGCGGATCAGTGAGCTGCTGTTCACCCTAGGTAATCCTTTACATGTTCTGCCACCGAAAAGCGTAATAATGCCTAAAGGTCGGTATTACCTGGTAAATGAATCCTCAGAACTACACAAGGAATTCTGTCGTCATCCCGACGCACAGAGATTCACTGGGGAAAACTGCCATAGCAGTTACTTCGAAGATTCTCCCCGAAAAACAATGGACTCTTGGTCCCTTCAGAAAAACAGGACCTCCCGGCTTCCCGGAAGTATATCTCACTCCCGCTTAAAAAAACCTTCCCATAGGCCCACGCCGAACTGTCAACCTCTGACCCTAAAGGTCAAACACAATGAATGAATAAACAAGGGAAGACAACCCCTAATCAACCTGACATCGCAGGTAAAGACACAATTATACTTATGATACAAACATAAGCAAATAACTTGACAGATGACTCCGTCGAAAATGACAGCAACATTACTACCACCCCCCTGTAAAAAAAAAAAAAATGCAATTTTTTTTTTTTTAATATGTTCATGAGCAAGATAGCACCAGTATCACTTCTGTGCTCATGCAAACAATGAACCTAATATCAGGTACAATAGAAGAGGGTACAAATCATCTCCCAACATAGGAGAAAATATTTCCTTTAAGCCAAACAAACTAAGGGATACCATTCAAGAAACCTAAGTTGCTGGCAATACCAATCATATATCAAACATTACTAAATAATATAATCATAGCAATATACAAATGTCAATGCTATTTTAGCAACATATCACTGATGGATGGACAAAATGAAATTTGTTAAATTATCTAAACATCATCCAAATACATTTGTATTACAACATATTATGATATTAAGGACAGACCTAAGTCTGAAAATATATCAGGAAAAACTAGGACACAAGATTTAACTGGAATCATGTGGGCATCTAGACAATATGTCCGCCATCACATTATCCGAACCACGGATAGCTCGCACCGTGAAATGGAAAGGCTGAAGAGCAATAGCATAACGAGTAGATCTCGAGCTCTTCAAATCCTTACTTTGCATAGCCGTAAGAGCTTTTTGGTCGGTTTCCATAAAGAAATGCGCGCCCAGAAGGAACCTTTGTAGCTTAAGAATGGACCAAACCATAGCTAACAATTCACGGTCCAAAACCGAGTAATTCCTTTCTGCCGCATTCAGCTTCCTAGAAATATACATTACAGGATGCAGAGTTCCTGAATATTCCTGCATTAGTGCCGCTCCAATGCCAGTGGAAGAGGCATCACTACGAAGGACAAAAGTCTTATCAATCGTCGGTAGTCTTAAGATAGGATGAGATGAGAACAAATTCTTAACCTGATCCAATGAAGATTGGCATTCTTGGGACCAACGCACCATATTAGGAGAACCTTTTTTCAATAACGTTGAAAGTGGTGCCATAATGGAGGACAGATTCTCAATGAATCTTCCATAGAATTGTATCAATCCCAAGAGACTACGCACTTGCTTTTTTGTCTTCGGAACCGAGATATTTAATATCTTTGAAATGTTTTGGTCCTCTGTCTTCAACAGACCATGACCAACTCGATGACCTAGGAAGGAAATTTCACTAAACCCAACAAAAGCTTTAGAGGGTTTAGCAGTCAAACTATGCTCACGTAGAGTAGATAGCAATTCCTTCAGACCCACATAGTGTTCTTCCCAAGTATCGCTGAAAAGACAGATGTCGTCTAAATATGCAATGACATCTGCACGATCTGATAGAATTCGTCGCATCATGCGCACGAAAGTCGCTGGGGCGTTCATAAGCCCGAAAGGCATAAAATTCCATTGAAACAGACCCCTAGGTGTCGAAAAAGCAGTGAGAGGTTTGGCGTGTTCCGTCAATGGGACTTGCCAATAACCTTTCGACAAGTCTAGTTTAGTAAAGAATTTAGCTTTAGAAAGTCTAATAAGTAGATCATCTAATAACGGCATAGGTTCAGCATCGAACTTCGTAACTTGATTTAATTTGCGATAATCAACGCAAAGACGTATGTTATTGTCTTTCTTTCGAACAATAACTATCGACGAAGAATAAGCTGAAGTGGATGGTTCAATTATTTGTAGTTGAATCATTTCATCCAATTCTTTCTCGACTTGTGCTTGAAAATGAATAGGTATTGGGTATGGTCTTACTCTGATCGGATTACGATCAGTAAGTATGATGTCATGTTCTATGACATCTGTGTGTCCAGGAATGTCGGTAAGGACATCCTGATATGATTGTAACGTAGAGGATACTTGACGTTGTTCCTCAAAAGACAAGTTAGAAGAGACTGTAACGTCTCTCCACGATTCCGTTGAAATAAGTGGAATCGTAGGAAGAGGTAAGTTCACGTCAGAAAAAATAGTTTCCTCATCCTGTATAACGGACAGGGATGAGATGTGACCATGTTGAACTGGAGAGTCGTCCGTCGCCTGGAAAAATAGGCTGTAAATAGTCTGGACGTTCAATAAACTCTGTTAACATATTTATATGGAAGGTTTTATGCCTTCCATCCACATCGACAATATAGTCGACATCAGAAATTTTCGAGACTATAGTGTATGGACCCTTCCAAGAAATGAGAAGTCTATTCTCTCTTGAGGGCAGTAAGACATATGCTTTGTCTCCAGGACAAAGTTGACGTAGGCGTCTTTTCTTATTAGCAAATCGCCTAGCTTTTTCTTTCGCAAATTCGGAAGATGAAGTTGCTAACCTGCACGATTCGATAATCTTTTCTCTAAGAGCTATAACATATTCATATGACGATTGTGTATCATCGTCAATATTATCGGAAGTTATCAAATCGTGTAACAAGGACATTGGCCCGCGCGGTTGCGCGCCAAAGACAAGTTCGAAAGGAGAAAACCCTGTATGCTCGTTGGGAACCTCTCTATAGGCAAAGAGGACTGCAGGTAAAACCCTGTCCCAATCTTCAGGATGATCCTCCGTTATCTTGCCAAGTAAGTTCTTTAGTGTCCTGTTAAGACGTTCTACCAATCCATTGGACATTGGATGATAAATACTACTGAGAGACCTTTTAATGTCTAGCGTAGCCATTACCTGAGACATAACGTCCGAAATTAACTGAGTGCCGTGATCCGACAGTATTTCTCCGGGGAATCCCAGACGAGAAAATACGAGCCAAAGAGCATCAGCGATATCGACAGTTGATATGCTCTTCAGAGGAATAGCCTCTGGCCAACGCGTGCACATGTCCACGCAAGTGAGGATAAATTGGTGTCCTCTGGCTGACTTAATTTTGAACGGACCAATGATGTCTATAGCCATTTTCTGAAACGGCCGAATCGGAATATCTGCAGCCTGAATAGGAGCAGCATGTCTCGGACCCCTAGACTTGACCTCTTGACAAATTTTGCAAGATCGGCAATAAATTCGGATGTCTTTATTCACGAATGGCCAAAAGAATGACGCAAGGACTCTAGTTTTAGTTCTGGAAAAACCCATGTGTCCCGCACACTGAGAATCGTGTGCATGCCGAAGAATTAAGGCTCTCATACACTTAGGCACAAGAATTTGCGAGTGCATAGACTTGTCCGAGTGTTGTACCATTCGTACCAATATACCATTCTTCATAGTGATATACGATTTGTGATTCGTATTTTGATTGGGATCCCCTTTCTTTGCAAGAAGGAAGTATTTCTTCAAAGAAGGATCCTCTTCTTGACGTTTAACAAACGAGTCATGGGAAATCACCAAGTGCTCGTCTTGGCTATCAACTTCATTACTATTATCAGATGAAGTTGGGGGATTAAGAGCTTGAGCTCTTGTCACCACTGCATTGACCGTTTGAATGTTTTTTTCTTCCCAACTAGAAATTTGTTGCGGGGTGCATTCCTTAACCCCATGAATACGACCGATTATAAGATCCGCAATAGGATTAGGAAGAAGACATGCATGGACATCTCCTGTGAAGAAAGGAGTGTCAATCCTAATAATAGCAGTAGGATAGCTTTCCATAGTACCACCAAATGTAACACATTTGATTGTTTTTCCCGTGGCACAGCAAGGATCTATCAGAGACTCCTTAACCCCGACGGTAGTACATCCCGAATCGAAAAGTACTGAGACTAGCCTATCATTTATTAGACCTTTATGTAAGATGAGAGATCCTCTCCCATCATGCGCAACTGTAGCAGGTAGAGCAGGAAGAGGGTGACCACAACTTAGCGTAGATACAGTTGATGAGTCAAACAATGTTAAGCATTGGGGGCATTCAGTTGCTCTCCCAAAATCGAAAGCACAACCAGTGATAGCCCTAGAGTTACCACTATCATTTACTGTATTACAGGCTCCATCAAACTCTTGTTGCGCAGAGTTTGCCTGTTGGTAAGGTCTTTTTTTGTTAAACCTAGGTCTACCTCGATTATCATTTCCCCTGTAATTATTTTGACTATCATTTCCCCTGTAATTATTTCGATTATCATTTCCCCTGTAATTGTGATCATATTGTCTATTGTACTCATCATTCCGGTTTGAATCCCGGTTTCTAAATTCACCATCGTCATAATCTTGACGTCGAGAATGATTACCTCGAAAATTTGAATAGTTATTATTTGGATAGCCTTTACGAAAGTGTCTCAAATTATTACCACTAAAATTACGAGAACTACCATCTTGTCTCCACTGCATAGACGAAGAACCATCATGTGTTGGATTACTCCGCTTCTGAGTGTAATTTTGATTACTTCCCCTATTCCAATTTTGTTGAGCACCCTGAAATTTTTTTCTGAAATTAGGGCCATATGGTGTTGCCGAAGCAGCTGGCAACCCTTCTTTCACTTTAGAATTGCTAACTGTAGCATGGGGATGTGCTGTGGCATACTGACAACAGTATTCCTCCATTTCTTTTAAGTTTTTAGGCTTACGCTCATGAAGGAATGCAAGAAAAGAATCATTAACAGATGACAAAACCTTATCTCGCAATAATAAGTCCATTAGACCTTCATATGTTTTCTCAATCTGAGACAACTCAACCCATCGTGTAAATGTACGACGTATCTTTGTAACAAAATCAGAGAAATCTACTCCATTTTCTGGCAACATTGTCCTAAAACGAAGACGATAGTCTTCTTGTTTTAATTGGTATTTCTTTAGTAATGCTGCCCTGACAACATCATAATTAGTCCTCTCATGTTCGTCTATTGTCATAAGAGTAGTCACTGTGTCACCTGTAAAAAATGGCATCAGTTGTTCAACATATTTTTCCTTTTTTATGTTATGCGTATCGCACAAAAATTGGAATCTATCTAGATAATCTGCTACGTCATCCTTTAAAGGATTGAAATGAGGCAATTTAATCCTACTAACAAACTCCTTTGTCGTACTCGAAGTTGTTTGCTGAGCACCCGTACTCGCCAATTTCAATTTCTCTAACTCCAAAATTGCGAGTTTTTCATCAAGTTCCATCTTCTGTTTTCTTTCCTCATGTTCCATTTTTCTAATTTCAGCCTCAGCAGCAGCTTGAAGTTTTTTTTCCTCTGCAGCAGCTTGAAGTTTTTTTTTCCTCTGCAGCAGCTTGAAGTTTTTTTCCCTCTGCAGCAGCTTGAAGTTTTTTGTCTTCCATTTCCATCTGGAATTTTCTTTCATCAGCTGCAGCTTGAGCTTTCCTCTCCTCAGCAGCAGCTTGAGCTTTTCTCTCCTCAGCCTCTCTTTGATACCTTCTTTCTTCAAGTTCTAATCTTCTATTCTCAGCTTCTAGCTTCTTTAGTTCAGCTTCTGCTTTCAATTTAATTTCCTCTTTTTGTTTCTTTTCTTCTGACTTTAATGCAATGGCGAATTGAGCAGATGAATATTCTTCCAATTCTTTACCAGACTTACCAAGGGTCAACCCTTGCTGGATGAAGAAATCCAATGTAGACATTCTGTCTAATGAGATCAGAAACCTGAAAAAAAAATTAAATAAATTACCTTATCCCACTTCAATGGGAGACAAGTCTGAAATGCTAGACTTGTATACTCACTTCACTTTATTTTACTGTCTCAATCTTTGTAGATAACAAGTCTTTTATCAAAGAACTTGTATAAATATCTTATATAATATTATTTAACAAACTCTATATGAAGAGTCTACCTTATCAATAATATCAAAACATGACCAAGTATGTGTATGTAGACTGTGCATGACAGTAATGTAGTACAACCAAAAAAAAAAAATACAAAGACAAAAATACAAAACAATACAAATGGCAACACTGTTTTAACCAAAAATGTGTAGAGAAATACACAAGAAAGGAGAGACCTACAGAATACAAACAAAACAAATCGACAATCAAAACTGAAAAACAGACAAAATATTACAAAAACAACGTTAAGTACAATTACATCACAGCTAACATCAATAGCGACCAATTGTCACTAGCAAATTTCCAAATTAAGAAAATTTGCACCTACAGACCGCTTACAGTAAGCCTCGATCAAGTGGCATATTTACCGTAAGACCCACCAACCGAAAAACCCGCAGAAAAATACACAAAACAGTAGAAGTGACATAAACATATAGCAATCAATTTCAATGTGTTGCAGAACAAGTTCAGTCACAGCTGAAACTAAAATAAATTTCTTGCTCCTTGCGAACACAGAAACGAAATGTCAAACGCGCACTGAACGTCAAATCCACTGTAACATAAAGTGGTATTCACGAACCAAAGTTACTATGACCTTCTCAAATTAGGGCTTGCACATTGAATGTTTACAATTTCACGTACTGTTTACAGACACTTGACCTCCAACAATGTAGCTTGAATGCTCTGACCTAGAAAAGTCTGTTGTTGAATGAAACGTGTAACAACCCGCAGTACTGTTTACAATAGGAACCCGCCTTCTATGCAGTTATGGTCCACGTAGCAAATGCCTAGTAGTTCACTTCAGTACTTGTCTTGTTATGCTTTATGTAGCATTATAATATAAATGCTCGTACTGTTTATTTGTGTCAACCGTTGATGACCTATATCTGTCCTGTTGTAGCCAAAACTTGCAAGTGTAGAATTAGCGTTGTGTGTTACGGCTGTCCCGTGTGTAGCTTAGACCCACAGATCAGAAGTGTAATGTGTACTTGTCCTTCTTGTAACTTTCTCGACAAAACTGGAGACATCATACATGTAACAGCCAACCAGGAATGTAAATTTCTGGATCCATAAATGTCAACAATAATGTCAAATGCTCGCTCTGTTCTTTTTAAACCCACAGATCTGGTCCATCAGAAATGTAAGTTTCTAGGCCACATTGGCGACAAGAAATGTATCATAAGAGCCCACGTAACTGGTCCACCAGAAATGTAACTGTCTTTTTTTTTTTGTTGAGGTGATCACTGGCCCAAGACAGTATACATGTTGTTAGATGTGTAGTGCGAGCGTATGATGAATTGAGTGTGGGTGCGAATGAAGACGCGAATGTGTTTAGGCTCGTATAGATGTAGATCCTGCAACCCATACTCTCACATGCAGTAATCAAGGATGCTTTGACACTGCAGGCATGTTTCAAGACATTTATTGACGGGAACACACATAATATCAACAGGAACAGTCAGTGTAACAAGGTCATGCTGACCTGACATCGATAGGTATACATTTGGCATTCAAAAAAGGTAAACATCAGAATAGACGTGCATGGTCAATAGCAAAGTTCTTCAATAATGACAGTTCGTAGCGTCGCCCTTGGCGTCTCTGACTAAACGCGTCAGATGCCTTAGTTACCTTGACACACAGGTGCAACTTGGCACTCCCCTGGCAACAACATACTAGCAATGTCATTCTACTTTCGTTTCCATCTCAGCCATCAAACATATTCTGAGAACCGATATCAGCGTTTATAAAGACAAAAATCTCCTCCTCATCGCATCGACGTCAGAATCCAATAAAATTATAGCGAATATGGCCGAGTGTTCGATGCCGATTCATTTCGATTGAAAAAATTCACAGAAAATAAACGCGGATAGCCATCACTAAAATAAAAACCGGAAAAGACAGTGAAATCTCTTTCACAGAAGAGTCAATTTTAACATCCGGGGTTAAGATCACGTGCATGCACATTAAAAATCAGTTTCCCGATCATAGCCGCAAAGCCAAAAATATCGCCTCCAGCCTGGAGAACATAGGTTACCTTCGTCGACATTTGTCGATCGCAGCGTGTTAAACAGACGAAGCTTGGTATGTATATTCAATGATCGTAATTTCCAAATGTTAGATAATCTATTGAAGGCGCTAGCTGCCAAAGCAATTCTAGTATGGATTTCTCTTGTTGTGTCACCATCCTGAGTCATTTTACTGCCTAAATAATTGAAACTTTCAACTTTCTGTAGTTTTTCCCCGTTCAAGATGATATCAAAGGTCTCGTTAGAAAAGTTCATAGCTTTAGTTTTAGAGGCATTTATTTGGAGACCTATTTTAACCGAGAGATGACACAAATTGTTTACTGCTTCTTGGGATTGTCTGGGTGTTGAACTTAAGAATGCTACATCATCTGCGAAATCCAGGTCCCCCAGGAATTTTCCATTTGTCCATTTTATACTTAATTGTTCATTGTGGGTATAGTTTCTCATAACCCAATCAATAGCTATTCCAAAAAGTAGTGGTGACATAATACAGCCTTGTTTCACCCCTGTTTCTACTGTAAACCATTCTGTATTCCCTTTATTTGTTCTAACACAACATCTTGCATTGTCATATAGCGCTTTGATTATATTCACATATTTTGTTGGAAAACCATAGATTGTAAGTATCTTCCACAATGATGGGCGGTGTAGACTATCAAAGGCTTTTTGAAAATCGACGAAGGTGATAATAAGTGGCGATTGCCTTTCCACTGATTCTTCTATAATTGTTCTTAGTGTGAATATTTGATCAATACATGATCGTTTCGGCCTGAAACCCGCTTGTTCTTCTCTGATCTTTTCGTCATCATGCAATTTGAGTCTTTCTAACATCATGCAACATAATAATTTTCCAGGTACTGATAATAGAGATATACCACGCCAGTTATTACAGTCTGATAGATCACCTTTCTTCTGTAACTTTACAATAACACTGTCTTTCCTCCTTATAGTTTGTCCTTTATTCCTTTTTATTACGTCATTTTGTTTGTATGTCACGGCTCCTGTGACACTACATTATGCTTCACTCATGCATACAGACTTTGCTACATAATGCTCAGTCACGCATCCAGATTTTCGCGATAATCAAGAGTCATAGGTTTTATTACTGAAAGAAACAAAATTTGATGATTTTAAGGATAATTTATTTCTGCTTTATTGACTACATCTACATTATCTGTTTTATTTTTGTTTCCTTCAGCCATAACAATATGTTCAGGCATGTCGTACAAGGCTAATGTGAGGTTGAGAATAGGACTGGCAACGAATTGCTACAGACACCATCGCTGTATGAGCCAGTAAAGGTTTGGTCCAGGCTTCCTGTAAGGAGAATCAGCTGTAGCAATAACTCCATGGTCCATAATTTGTTGTTGTTATTGTGTCTGTCTGTCTGTCTGTCTGTATGTGTGTATGTATGTACGTATGTGTGGCCGTATGACCTATCACCATAGCATTTATTCGTGCTACTAACCAGTTATAATAAAACATAAGAAATTACTATTAACTACTACTATAGAGAATAAACAGAACAATTACGACATTTCGTAGTTAACCAAAATACAATTTATATTGAGTATAGGATGACATAAAAACGAAACTAAATCTATGTCACACTGGGCTGCCCAACGCTATCTTTGGCGGGAGTTGCCTGGCAAAGAGTGACGCAAATAGGAATAGCCTTACTCCCTGTACAGATCGCTTGATAGAATAATCAATAAATAAACTTATAAAATATTCACTTATCCAATGAAAGGGTAGCAAGTTCGCGCACTACCCGATGATGCCAAGATATATTATTTTGGTAGTCAGTTTTAAAAATGAGCCCTTGCATATAGGATGTGATTTTAACTTTGCGTGGTTAGCAACCTGGCGCTCCCCCGGTCTGTCACAAAAGTCCTAGGTTCCTACGTTGTGATATACAACAGAACTCATCAGTGTATTTCATTATTCTTCAAGAAATTTGCAGACGCAAGAAGAAACTATTTTTCTCTTTATGAGAAAATCTGTATGAAACAGATTATTAACTTGTGATTATACAAGTAAGCACAAGCAGTACGAACTTTATTTCGATTTTCATCTAGAGTCACTGTGTTATACAAAAAAGCAACTGAAACCAGAAATTGTAGAACTAAAGCTAGTAGAGGATCCTCAACAAAAGACGCCATATACTAAAGAAACTTCTTATAAGAAAATTGAGGAAAACCCAAATACTGATGAATGTTTTAAATCCAGGTTGGATTGAAATGAAGAAAGGACAATTTATTCCTTACTGATTGATACTTTGGACATTACAAATTGCATTACCTATCATCACCACTATCTCTCACAAATATCATCAACTCAAGAGGAACGAACCAACCTGGGTACAAATTAACATAAGCCAAGGAAATAATAAGAATCTTCAACTCAAATGTCAGGTCAGTCCTATTGTATGGCTCTGAGACATAGAGGACAACAAAAACCACAACCAAAAAGCTACAGACTTTTATAAATGGGTGCTTGCGTAGAATAGAAGGACTGAAATGGTTTGACAAAGTCACAAATGTTGAATTGATGACAAGAACCAGACAAGTGCCAGTGGAACAAGAGTTGAAAAGAAGACGCTGGCGATGGATAGGACACACATTGAGGAAACCTGTTGATAGCATTACAAGGCAGTCCTTGTTCTGGAATCTTCAGGGAAAGAGAGGCAGAAGTAGACCAAAAACACATGGAGAAGAGAACTGGAAACAGAGGTGAAAATGATGAGGAAAACATGGAAAGAACTTGAGCGGATGGCACGGGACAGGAAGACTTGGCATGTGTTTGTTGAAGGCATATGCTCCTTGGGGAGCTAAAGGGTATTGAATTGAAGGAAATACTATCTCTGGCAGACTTTAAGCCAGTAAATCACTTACTTGATAACACAATAACATATCACTATTACTTGTGCATCTAAAACCCAAATCAAATAATCTCTATAACCTGACTGCCACATATGTATGTATGTATATATGTATGTATGTATTGTGGTAACAGCCCTCATTAACGCTGTATGAATTTATGTAAATTTACTTTATGTAAATTCTAATGATTCTCCTATATGCCATGTAGTATTTTACTATATCATTTCAGTACATATCAATGTATTTTCTTGCTGGAGATGCTTTTCGTACTTTTGTTAACTCTACTCTCAATTGTGCTCTGTTTAATATACCAAATTACTATTGTATTTGATTCTATATTTAGTATATCACTCCACTACCTGTCAATGTATTTTATGGCAAACAAAGATTCTGATAAAACCCCCATGTAAAAAAATACCTATATTTGATCTCCCTGAAAGGTATTCCTCAGAAATTTTGTAAATGTTAATAATATTCCATTTTGGTATCTGTCCCATATCGTTACATGCCAATGTCTTTTAGAAAGCTTAAAGATTGTTATATATGTGTAACACAAACATTCGATGTAAAAACACCCACATAGAACTACTTGCTGCCATCAATGGTACCTATACCTTGTAGCGGTATGGCAGCTTGCGTACCCTGACAATCCCCAGAGCTATGCCAGTGGGAGTTTTACTCCTGGTAGGTTCAACCAAGCTGGACTGGTCTGTGTGGGTAGGGGTCAGACAAAAGCTGGTACCCTGGTCCTCCAGGTTGGGGGTTTTAGCATAGGGCTGACACCCCTGTCTATGTAAAAAAAAACAATGAAGTTACGGAAACAACATCAAATGAACAAACTTTGCTGCGGGATGGACATTCGGAGTCTGTGGCTCGTATGACTGTCAGTGGTGAAAGCCGAAAGGAAGCCACTGACATGAAAACGGATGTCCTGACCGCAAAACAGGATACAAGAATAGGATTTTGGAATGTCAGGACAATGTACGAGACAGGTAAACTAAGACAGGTCACGGCAGAAATGAGAAACTATAGGTTACACATCCTGGGGATAAGCGAGAGCAGATGGACAGGGGCAGGAAAAGTTAAAACAGCAACAGGAGAAACAGTACTTTACTCTGGAAGAGAGGATGGACAGCACAGTGAAGGCGTAGCCATTATTCTACAGAAAGGGATAGAAAGGACATTACTGGAATGGAAACCCATCAACAACAGACTGATACGATTGAGATTGAGAGGGAGATTCACCAACACTACAATAATACAATGCTACGCACCAACGAATGATAGCGATGAGGAGGTCAAGGATGAATTCTATCAACAACTGCAGAAAGAAATGGAGGACACTCCTAGATATGATCTTGTTATAGTAATGGGAGACCTCAATGCGAAAGTTGGTACACACAATACATATAATGAAAGAACAATGGGGAAATGCGGCAGCGGAATAGCAAACGAAAATGGGGATAAGCTAATAAGTTTCTGTAGCATTAACAACCTGGTCATTGGAGGAACACTTTTCCCACATAAGGAAATTCACAAGTTAACATGGGAATCACCAAATGGTCGGGACAGAAACCAGATAGACCACATCATGGTTAACGGTAGATGGAGACATGCATTACAAGATGTGAAGGTAAGAAGAGGTGCAGATGTGGGAAGCGATCACCATTTAGTAGTAGCAAAACTGAAAGTGAAACTAAGAAGGGCTGGACCAACTGTAACTACACAGAAAAGGTTTGACATCAGCAAATTGAAGGACCCCCTTACCAGGAAAGCTTTTGCGGCCGACATTAAGAAACGATACCAATTTGCCAAAAGCCAGGAAAAGACATTGACTGATGATATAGACCAGAATTTCAACACCATTTCAACAATATATAAGGAAAGCAGCAAATCATGCTTAGGATTCCAGGAAAGGAAGAAGCAAGACTGGATAACACCAGAAACACTAAACACCATAAAGATGAGAAAGGAAATGAAAAGAAAGAGAACAGAAGCGAAGTCCCCCAGGTTAAAGCAACTATATAGCGAACAGTACAGTCAACTGGACAGGGAAGTTAAACACCAA